>CM059436.1:30722793-30882793 GCA_030390025.1 Squalus acanthias | reverse complement strand
ACTCAATCAACAAGTAGATAAATTGCCATTACTGTGCATTTTGCTGTAGACAGAATGGTGGGGAGACTGATGGTGTTGATAATCGATCTCTTCTGAATAGAGTTATATCAATGTCTGCTTTATTGTTTTTGTTTGAAGGAAGAAGTGAAGTGATATATATCTGCAACAAAATCCATTTGTAATCCAAAGTGATGATAAAGGACTTTTTAATAAGGGTAAAGAAAGAAAAAGATAATTAAGGCATATTTTATCTTGAATTCATGAACACACAGAAAATTGCAAACAATGTGCCAAATCAAGGGATACTTAGTGCTAACATTGGAAGAACTTATGTTGCAAAAATAAAGTATAAGACTCTTCTGATGACATTGAAGACAGCAAATTGTTTCAGAGGTAAGAAAATGTTGGGTAAATCATTTTTAATGTAGTTAGACTTTTCTGTAGGTAACAAGTTTTGAAGTGTTTGTGTATTCCCACCTCATTGGGTGAACCTCTCTCACCAGTGACAGATCGCTTCTGTAACCTCACCTGTAGCTGCCATCTGTTCTTGCCTAAGGAGGGAGTCACTGGAGAGTCTGGGTGCAAGGGCTCACCTTTGTACAGTGATTGTCAGTGTTTGACAGCATCTCAATGCTGTCAAACACTGAAAAATCACCTGTCAAAAAAAATTGTGCGTGGCCCTTTTAAGAAAACCAGCAGATGACGCATCATCAACTGACGTCATCTGACACCGGCTTTCTCTTAATTGGCCGACAAGCCCGCAGGCTTAATAAGGCCAACTGACGCAAAACAGCATCTGTGCGTCGGACGTCGTTGGGGGCGGGATCGGAACCCGGAAGGCAGCTGTCCCGCCCCCAAGCCGCATCGAAAGGTAAAATCCAACCCTTAGTGTCAGGGTGAGAGGAGATAGGTCTGACCCCCCCATTCCACTCATTCCGAGTTATTCTGAGCAGGAAAATGCTGTATTGCCTTCCAGGGGAAAGGAAAGAGCGGACACCCAGCTGATTAGCACCATGTCTCCTGGCAGTAAGCCAACGGGACATTAGGGGAGTTTTAGAAGCAAACAATGCAACTCACCCCCTCAGTAGCAGAGTCACAACTCCAAGTAGACTTGAAGGAGGAAAGATTTTTAAAAATACATAAAAAAGAAAAACAAATTGGTTAGTATGGATAACGGATCAGGGATTTGGCGGGGGGAAGCAAGAAGATGTGGAACTTTGGTAGGAAGAATAAAAAAGCAAATTATTATTTAAATGGAGAGAGACTACAAAATGCTACAGGTACAGAGGGACCTGGGAGTCCTTGTACATGAAACACAAAAAGTTAGCATGCAGGTACAGCAAGTAATTAGGAAGGCAAATGGAATGTTGACCTTTATTGCAAGGGGAATGGAGTATAAAAGTAGGGAAGTCTTGCTACAACTGTACAGGGCATTGGTGAGACCACACCTTGAGTACTGCATACAGTTTTGGTCTCCTTATTTAAGGAGGGATATACTTGCATTGGAGGCAGTTCAGAGAAGGTTCACTAGGTTGATTCCTGAGATGAAGGGGTTATCTTATGAAGAAAGGTTGAGCAGGTTGGGCCTATACTCACTGGAGTTTAGAAGAATGAAGGTGATCTTATTGAAACATATACAATTCTGAGGGGGCTTGACAGGGTAGATGCAGAGAGGATGTTTCCCCTCGTGGGGGAATCTAGAACTAGGGGGCATAGTTTCAGAATAAGGGGTCACCCATTTAAAACGGAGATGAGGAAGAACTTCTTCTCTCAAAGGGTCGTGAATCTTTGGAATTCTCTACCCCAGAGAGCTGTGGAGGCTGGGTCATTGAATATATTCAAGGTGGAGATAGACAGATATTTGAACTACAGGGTTATGGGGAGCGGGCAGGAAAGTGGTGTTGAGGCTAAGATCAGATCAGCCATGATCTTAATGAATGGCGTAGCAGGCTCGAGGGGCCAAATGGCCTACTCCTGCTCCTATTTCTTATGTTCTTAAGTTAGGTGACAATTTTTCTGTCTACCAGGAAAAAAAACAAATAATCTTTAAAGATCTGTATGACCTGGATTGAACTGCATTCCCATCAGGGTTTGATTTTTTTCTTCCCTTCCTGGCCCCATGCTAGCTGATACTGTTAACGGTTCCCTTTCCTAAGGTTCTGTCCCCCTTCCTTTCAAATATTCCTTCATCACCCACTCCTCAAAAATCCCATCCTTGACCCTTCTGTCCTTACAAACTACTATCCTATCTCCAACCTCCCTTTCCTCTCGAAAGTCCTCGAACATGCTGTCTCCTCCCAAATCCGTGCCCATCTTATTCGCAACTCCATGTTTGAACCTTTCCAATCAGATTTGTGTTCCTGCCACAGCACTGAAATAGCCCTAATCAAAGTTACAAATGGTATCCTCTGTGACTGTGGTGCATTAACCCTCCTCATCCTTCCCGATCTCTCTGCAGCCTTTGACATGATCGATGATGAATCCTCCTCGAACACCTCTCCTCCACTGACCAGCTTAGTGGAAATGTCCTCGCCAGGTTCCACTCTTGCCTATCCAGTTGTAGCCAGAGAATCTCCTGCAATGGCTTCTCTTCCCGCCCCCACACTGTTAGATCTGGAGTCACCCAAGGATCTATCCTCGGCCCCCTCCTATAGTTCATCTACAGTATGGCCCTCGGCAACATCACCCAAAGACAAAACGGCAGGTTCCACATGTACGCGGACGACACCACCTCACAATGGCCTTTTGTACTGTCATGCTGCTTGTCCAACATCCAGTCCTGGATGAGTTTTCGGGATGGGCAATAAATGCTGGCCTTGCCAGCGAGGCCCACATCCCATGAACGAATAAAAAAGTCTCAATTCCGTCCAATTAAATATTGGGAAGACTAAAGCCATGGTCTTCCACCACTAATTCCATCTCCCTCCCTGGCTACTGTGTAAGGTGGAACCAGACTGCTCAATACCTCAGCATCCTATTTGACCCTGAGCCAACCCCATAAACTCCCCATCACCTGTCTCTGCCCCTGCCTCAGCCCAACTGCTGCTGAAACTCATCCATGCTTTTCTTACCTCTAGGCTTAACTATTCCAATGCTTTCCTGGCTAGCCTCCCATCTTTCATCCACCATAAACTTGAGCTCAACCAAAACTGCATGTATTCTAACCTGCATCAAGTCTTGCTCAGCCTTTACCCGTCCTCGCTAACCTACATTGACTCCCGCTCCACCAACAGCTCAAAATGTTATATTCTCAGCCTCGTGTTCAAATCCCTCCATGGCCAAACTCCTCCCTATCTTGTAACCTCCTCCAGCCCTACAACCCTCCAAGAATTTTGCATTCCTCCAACTCTGGCCTCTTACACATTCCTCACTTCCTTACTATTGGTGGCTGTGCCTTCAGCCATCTAGATCCTAAGCTCTAGGATTCCCTCCCTAAACCTCTCCGCTTCTCGACAACGCTCCTCCTTTAAAACCTACCTCTTTGACTAAGCTTTTATTCATCCCTCCTAATATCTCCTTCTTTGGCTTGGTTTTATTTTTTTGTCTGTTTACACTCCTGGGAAGCACCCTTGGATTCTTTCTTACTTTAAAAGTGCTATATAAATGCAATTGAAGGGTTGAGTTATGAGGAAAAGCCAGAGAAAATTGGGGCTCTTTAGCTTGACAGAGAGTTACTAAGAGGAAACATTATAGAAGTATACAAGATATTAAATGGTGCAAAATAGGTAAATCCAGAGCATTATTTCAAACTTAACCAAGTCACGAGAACAAAGGACAAATGCTAAAACTGGTGAAAGGCCTAGTTAGGACTGACGTCAGGAAGGACCTCTTCATGTAGGTGACCAACACTCTGAATGGTTTCCCAAGTTGGGTACTGAAGGAAAGCATCTTGTATTCATTCAAGATCCATTTGGATTTTTTTTTTAAGAAACTGGATAAATGAGTTAAGGAGGACTGAATGACTCCCTTTTTCTCTGTTGTGAATCAAAAACCGTTAAAATAAAGGTCAAATTCTAAAACTTTTGTTATCTGTAGTTTTTGGAGTACATTTAAATTTTATGCATAAAAAAGACAGGCAAACGAAGTCAGCTGGTTAAGAAAATTTTACTCTTACCCTGGAGCCCTGCTAGAACATCCTGTACAAGAGCCCATAGACAAAACTGGAGTTAGAGATTAGAAACAGTTCAGAGGCTCTTAGCAGTGAAGATCAGAAGCCCACCATGGGGAGGAGGAGAAAAAAAAAGGAACGACAAGTAAATGTTTGTCGATAAAAACCTTCATAGTTTGCCAAGTCTAATATACCTTTACATATAATTTGATTATTTTCTTCTTCCCCAGCAACAGAACTTTACAAAAGTGTAGTTACAGAACCACCTGATGGCATATACCTGCTACTGCATCATTTTACATGCATCTTTGTTCACCAAAAAACATTTCTGCACATTTGTTGCATTAAAGATTGTTGCATCTACTCTCTGATAATAACAGGATATCGCACAACACTTGGAGTAAAGGATAATCAGTAGATGGCTATCACTAATCAAGAAGGCAGATTCTATTCAGAATTTAATAGCCCCAGTCTAAGATGCCTTGAATTCAATTACTTTGTTCTTCCCCAGCCTGAAGAATTTTATAAAACTGTAATGATGAAACTAGCCAATATTGCAGGATGAGAGAAAATCTGCTTGATCTGTGCTCTCTCACTTTATGGCCCATCACCAGAAATCCTAACATTGGACTGCTATTTTATTACTCTGCATAACATAGTCCCTTAATTTGCATCATACAGATATGAATAAGACTACAATCATTAGGACCCTTACTGGTTTGCTACCAAAAGAATTGTTGGGTGTACTACGCCAACTAGTTTCAACCAACATCTATGTGTATTTGTAAATATATATGAGAACACACGGGTGTCTGTTTGACAGTGTGACTGAAACAGATTTTGGCAGTACATTGATGATGCAATCTGCAAATGCTTTCATGTATTGAATGTAACAGGTTAACAGCCCCACTACTTAGCTAGAGAAGAGGACATGGAGCAGAACCACCTTAAAAAATGCTAAAGTACATGGCAAAAATATGAAAGGAGACTCGATTACAAGGCAGTGATCCAATTGTGGGGTTCAATAATCGAATAAATCAGAGATGCTAAACTTGAGAACCTCAATCTGAACTCCAACATTGGATTTTTTGTAACCATCTGTCACCCATGTAATGCACGGATTTTTTTTAAATTACACGTGTGTGCTTTATAGTCTAACTGAAGTGCATTAGAACTATACAGAGCCTCTCAGAATTGTGGGTGATTTTTTTTAAATTGAAACTAAGGTAAAGGCCTAGGCCAATAGTACAAACCATTCAAAAAATTGGAGAGAGTAAAATACATGAAGTAACTCAGCAATCAGTGATGACAAACCTTGGTTTTAAAAGCCAAAAGACTGAGAGGAAATATTAACTGATGCAGTTTTCAGGAATGAATGAGTTACAGGAGACGTCTTTACGGGGGGGGGGGGGGGGGGGGGAAATTGAGTTGCTTTGCGCCTCCCGTTAGCGTCCCGGGGGTGCTAACAGGGCGCAAAGCACCTAGCTCCCGGGCGCGGTGCCACTAACGCCTCCCGCGAAATTTAGCGGGCGGTTAACAGAGGCAGTAGCTGGTAGCGCCCCGTGGCACTGCACCTCCGGCAATGACGTCATCGCCGTGTGCAGTGCCCTGCTCGCGCCCTGGCCGCAAACTTCGGTCGCACCCCCTGACCTACCGCCGGACGATATGTCCAACAGGGTCAGGGAGGCGTTTTTGCGGCTGCGCTAATTAATAGGCAGGTGCCAGGTGGCCTTTTTTTTGGGCCGCCTGCCAGCACATGCCCCCTCCTGCTTCTTCATGCGGGGTGCCGGTCACGATCGGTCAGCCCAGCACTCCTCGAGTGCCGGGCTGTTTTCCCGGCACCCCACTCCCAGCAGGGCCCCGGTGCGTGCTGCGCTAGGCCCCTCCCCTTTAATCATGGGAGGGAGGCCTGTAATACCGCACGTTATGTGCCGACGTGCATGCACTGTTGCACGTAGTGCCGCGATATTGAATGGTAGTACCCCAGGAGGGGGAGCACTTCCAGTAGTGCCCCGCCTCCTGCTTGGGGCGCTACCACTCAATTTACGGATAGGGGCGCTAACTTTTTCAGGTTGCTAAAAATAGCGCCCCAGTGAAGTTAGCGCCCCAAAGGGGGCGTGACCAATTTTTTTTCCCTACAAGTCTTAATTTCAATACAATGAGAATGTAGGGAGGAGGCTGCAGGATGGCATATTTGGAGCTTAAAAGGAAAAAAGGAGGGGAAGGGCAGAGAGAGAAGGGGAAGGACAAAAAGAGAGCGGGGGTGGGGAAAGAGGGCAGTGGAGGGAGGGCAGAGATAGGAAAGAGAGAGGGGGAGGGAGGAGAGAGGGGGAGGAGAGAGGGAGGGGGAGGGAGGAGAGAGGGAGGGGGAGGGAGGAGAGAGAGGGGGGAGGGAGGAGAGAGAGGGGGGGAGGGAGGGAGGAGAGAGAGGGGGGGAGGGAGGGAGGAGAGAGAGGGGGGGGGAGGGAGGGAGGAGAGAGATAGAGGGGGGGAGAGAGAGAGAGAGAGAGAGAGGAGGAGGAGGGGGGGAGAGAGGAGGAGGGGGGGGAGAGAGGAGGAGGGGGGGAGAGAGGAGGAGGGGGGGGGAGAGAGGAGGAGGGGGGGGAGAGAGGAGGAGGGGGGGGAGAGAGGAGGAGGGGGGGGAGAGAGGAGGAGGGGGGGGAGAGAGGAGGAGGGGGGGGAGAGAGGAGGAGGGGGGGGGAGAGAGGAGGAGGGGGGAGAGAGAGGAGGAGGGGGGGGAGAGAGGAGGAGGGGGGGGAGAGAGGAGGAGGGGGGGAGAGAGGAGGAGGGGGGGAGAGAGGAGGAGGGGGGGGAGAGAGGAGGAGGGGGGGAGAGAGGAGGAGGGGGGGGAGAGAGGAGGAGGGGGGGGAGAGAGAGGAGGAGGGGGGGGGAGAGAGGAGGAGGGGGGGGAGAGAGGAGGAGGGGGGGGAGAGAGGAGGAGGGGGGGAGAGAGGAGGAGGGGGGAGAGAGGAGGAGGGGGGGAGAGAGGAGGAGGGGGGGGAGAGAGGAGGAGGGGGGAGGAGAGGAGGAGGGGGGAGAGGAGAGAGGAGGGAGGGGGGGAGAGAGGAGGAGGGGGGAGAGAGGAGGAGGGGGGAGAGAGAGGAGGAGGGGGGGAGAGAGGAGGAGGGGGGAAGAGAGGAGGAGGGAGGGAGAGAGGAGGGGGGAGAGGAGGAGGGAGGGAGAGGAGGAGGGAGGGAGAGAGGAGGGAGGGAGAGAGGAGGGAGGGAGGAGAGAGGAGGGAGGGAGGGAGAGAGGAGGAGAGGGAGGGAGAGAGGAGAGGAGGGGGGAGAGAGAGAGGAGAGGGGGGGAAGAGAGAGAGAGGGAGGGAGAGAGGAGAGAGGGGGAGGGAGGGAGAGAGGGAGGGAGGGAGAGAGAGGGAGAGAGAGAGAGAGAGAGAGAGAGAGAGAGAGAGAGAGAGAGAGAGAGAGAGAGAGAGAGAGAGAAGGAGGAGGGAGGGAGAGAGGAGGAGGGAGGGAGGGAGGGAGGGAGGGAGGGAGGGAGGGAGGGAGGGAGGGAGGGAGGGAGGGAGGGAGGGAGGGAGAGAGAGAGGGCGCGCGCGGGGGAGGGAGGGCGCGCGGGAGGGAGGGCGCGCGGGGAGGGAGAAGGGAGAGAGGGCGCGTGCGGGGGAGGGAGGGCGCGTGCGGGGGAGGGAGGGCGCTAGCGGGAGGGCGCGCGCGCGAGGTGGAGGGAGGGCGCGCGCGCGCGCCAGAGGGGGGGGAAGAGAGAGAGCGAGGGGGAGAGAGAGAGACAGAAAGAGGGGAGGGAGAGCGAGGGGGGAGAGAGAGAGACAGAAAGAGGGGAGGGAGAGCGAGGGGGAGAGAGAGAGACAGAAAGAGGGGAGGGAGGGGGGGGTAGGGAGAAAGCGAGGGGGGAGGGGGGGTAGGGAGAAAGCGAGGGGGAGGGGGTAGGGAGAGAGCGCGCGCGCCAGAGGGGGAGGAAGAGAGCGAGGGGGAGGGAGACAGAAAGAGGGGAGGGAGGGAGGAAGCGAGGGGGGAGGGGGTAGGTAGAGAGTGCGCGCGCCAGAGGGGGAGGGAGAAAGCGAGGGGGGGGGAGGGAGAGAAAGCGAGGGGGGGAGGGGGGAGAAAGCGAGGGAGAGAGGGGGAGAAAGCGAGGGGGAGAAAGCGAGGGAGAGAGGGGGAGAAAGCGAGGGGGGAGGGGGTTGGGAGAGAGCGCGCGCGCCAGAGGAGGAGGGAAAGAGTGCGCGCGCGCCAGAGGGGGAGGGAGAGAGCGAGGGGGAGGGAGACAGAAAGAGGTGAGGGAGGGAGGGAGAAAACGAGGAGTGGGGGGGGGGGGGGGAGAGGGAGAAAGCGAGGGGGGAGGGGGTAGGGAGAGAGTGCGCGCGCCAGAGGAGGAGGGAGAAAGCGAGGGGGGGGGGGGGGAAAGGGAGAAAGCGAGGGGGGGGGGGGAGGAGGGAGAAAGCGAGGGGGGGCGCGCGCGGGGGAGGGAGGGTGCGCGCGGGGAGGGAGGGCGCGCGCGGGGAGGGAGAGCGCGCGCGCGCGCGCGGGGGGGGATGAGGGGGAGGGAGACAGAAAGAGGGGATGGAGAGAGAAAAGGGAGGGAGAAAGCGAGGGGGGGAGGGAGAAAGCGAGGGGGGAGGGAGAAAGCGAGGGGGGAGGGAGAAAGCGAGGGGGGAGGGAGAAAGCGAGGGGGGAGGGAGAAAGCGAGGGGGGAGGGAGAAAGCGAGGGGGGAGGGAGAAAGCGAGGGGGGAGGGAGAAAGAGAGGGGAGGGAGGGAGAAAGAGAGGGGAGGGAGGGAGAAAGAGAGGGGAGGGAGGGGGAAAGAGAGAGGAGGGAGGGGGAAAGAGAGGGGAGGGAGGGGGAAAGAGCGGGGAGGGAGGGGGAAAGAGCGGGGAGGGAGGGGGAAAGCGCGGGGAGGGAGGGGGAAAGCGCGGGGAGGGAGGGGGAAAGCGCGGGGAGGGAGGGAGAAAGAGAAGGGAAATAAGAACAAAACAAAGCAAGGAGACAGAGGGTGGGAGAGGGGAGGGAAGAGGACGGGTGGTGGAAACAGGGGGGAGATAGTGTGAAGGTGAAAGTAGAAAGAGGTTCATCACTTATCAGGTGTGCAAGAGACATATTCGAACCTACCCAAAGAGCAATATAGAAGCGTGACACACGAAATAGAAAACCAAGCTTCTTGGAGACAGCTTTGATAATGCAGTTGCGAGAGCTGCATTTGAGGTCACAAGAGGTGATTACGGTTTGTCCATCATTGTCGACGGTGACAGCTTATGAATCATCTCCAATTTCCTACAGGTTGTGCATTCTCATATGACTTTAAAGTCTGATTTTCATGAGGAATATTTTCCCACACACAGGATATTAGGTATCAGATTGATCTGAGGGTTGATCTTTCCTAGATTTCCTTTGGGCTCCATTTTGTTCTGTTAGCTGGATAGGCCTTCATATTATTGGTCTCCTCCATACTCTAATCCACTTTCAGATCACACGCTCGCAAAATTGGTCTGCCGGCCTCATTTGTTTATTACCAGCCAGCTGCGGACTGCCAAGCGCTCGAGAATACTGACCGCAGCATGCAGGGTGTGTTTCAGGCCGAGCCCTGGACAGGAGCCTTTATCAATAAGGCAGGCAGTAAAATGCGTGCACATAGCCCGCCATATTGCATGCTGAGGCAAAACCAGCGTGGCGCCAACGAATTTCGAATGTGTCAACATGTCAAACGAAAACAGCTGAAAACAGAGACCAAAGTCTCTTTTGACGCAAGTATTATTTTCCTTTCAACACAATAACTAAGTAAACATGAATGAAATTTTACCTGTTTTTCTTGGAATGTTCATCTTTTCCTCTTTTGACTCCAAATATCCTGGTAATCAGGGCACTAAACAACAATGTGGAAGAATTTCGTACCTGGTGATCAAAAGCAAGGAGAAAATGTTGTGGACTGTAGAGAGCTTCCCTTGTACTTTTATTTGCCTGTATATTTCCACTGCACGCGTGTTTCAAACCTGATCATACTTAAAGAAAAACAAATCCGCACTACAAGTTTTCTACAGTTATGCAAGATATTTAAGGTTGCATGCTTAATCATTACTATAACTCATTACCATCAACTTAAAAAAATTACTTTTTGTCAACTTATTTGTTTCAGCGCTGGTTTGGGGGATTTGAAGCTTCTGAGGAGTAAATGGTTGACGAGAATTACTAAAGTCAAAGGAATGAGGGAGGCGAGTTGACACATTCTTTCTTATCCACCCAAGAGGGCTGGGCAGGACCTCGGTTTAACGTTTCATCCAAAAGAGGGTACCTCTGACAGCACAGAACTCCCTCAGTACTGCCCTGATGCATCAGCCTGGATTATGTGCTCAAGTCTCTGAAATGGGATTTGAACCCGTAACCTTCCGACTCAGACGCAAGTGCCACCACTGAGCCAAGCAAGATTGCCAGCATTATTGTCAATTTTTGCCAAATTAGGGATATTTTTGTGCTGTTTCTCCCTGCTATTTAAGAATCAGACTGACTACCCAAAATCATTTCATGTAGAACTCTCCGCAGCTGGTAGAAGAGAGGCTGGATTTGAATCCAGAGGTGAAATTGCTGTGCATTGACCTACTGCGTCCGTCCCCCAGCTATAAACAACCACCAGGGCTAAATTAGTGAGACTTTGGTTTTCAGTACTGTTGATTCTGGCTGCACCCTGTTGTTTTGCTAGCTAATATTAAAAAAGTCCAGATCAGTTTACTGGAAATAAAACTGTATACATAAGTCCTGCCTCAGATCGGAGAAGCCAGCCTAAAGTTAGTCAACAAATGTAATCAGAAATAAACCTGCAGTCAAGACCATTAAAAAATATTAGACTGTACGATAGTGATTAAAAATTCACACATTTTCTGCAGTTTTAGCCTTTACTCAGTAAATGCAATATAATGTCGTTTTTGTCCAGTGAAAACATGTGAATCATGTGTAAACCACAATTAACGTGCCGTTTTCCCTTAACCCGATAATCAAAGATTGAAATAAACAGTACTTTTTCCTTTGGTAAACAAATTAAGGAAGAATTACATCCACAACAGACACGTCTTTTGGAGACTTCCAGATTATAATTTGTGTCTTGGCAACTTTGGTTATTTATTTTAGAGCAGGTTTGTTTGATTTGGTTGGTAATGCAGAGCCATTTCCGCAAATATCTCACTCCGCAAAAGGACAGCCAGACTTTTTTTTTAAAAAGCATCTCTTAACTTGCAATTTAACGTTGTTTCAGCCAAGAAATCTTTGTGCTGCAGGATTTTTGGTGAATTTTCCATCAGGCTGCTGAGAATCAACAAAATGTGCTAATTAAAATAGCCAACTACAAACTCCTTCAATTATACTTAATCCTTCAAATTTTAAAATTTCAGTGTTATCAGCACCAAGATATTTTGTAAAATGCTTAAAAACACTAACTGCTATATCCACATCCATATTACTGCCAACATTGTTGCTACAAGAGCCACCACCAATCCCACAGCAGAACAAAGGCAGAAGAAGCAGCCCCATTCTGATATTACTCATTCTGTTTTCAACATATATCCCAGGTCTGAAAACACTCCTATTCAAAAAAAATGGGAACAGAAGAGGAAACGTGCACACTGGCAATATTACTGCAACTAGAACAGTACAAAGGTTCAATCTAACCAACTATTTCCCTGGTCTCTGCCAAGTACCATTTTAGTCAATTAAAATTCAATCTGTAATAAGGTGAACTATTTTACCAGGCTAGAGTTTGGTACAAGTGATTCTAAACCTAATCATGTATACAGCCAAACCTTCTTATAATAACTCGTGGCCTGGTAAAGTAATAAGCAGAATGTTGGAGCTTTACATCAGAACTCTGTTTAATCTCTGTTTTGGTATCTTTAGTGCTTCTAAACCTAATTGCGTATTAATAAAGTTGCTGAAATAGGGATTAATTAGAGTTTTGATGTAAAGCTCCAATACTCTGAGCTAACCAGCCCTCCAGTGTCTTTGCCAGAGGACTATAGATGTTATTTTTACACGTGTAACATTTCAGTTTTGGTGTTATCACATGAACCTCCCAAAGATTGTATAAACAATACAAATGTACATTTAGCAATAATTCACATCACATTATCATTGGAATGTCCTTTACAAGAGCCCCCATCAACTTTGCACAGCTCATCTTTGCTGCATCATATCAGAGGATTACTGCTCTGCTCAATAGTGAGTCATTTTGATCATACCGTGATGGGGGTTAGGTCTCCCTAACAAGTATTTACATAAAATAACAGAATTATAACCCAGGAGCCTACACACTTTACATTAAGTGCTTTTGTGCATATTTTGGTTTCACTTGTTGTCTATTTTTTTGGTTTTGATCACATTAGTTTTGGAAGAGATCCAGTTACCAGACTTTCAAAGAATGTTAAAAGGTTATGACTTACTGCCCACACAGGAGATGTAAAGCCAAGGATGGCTGCTTGTATGCCATCTGCCACATATGGAATGACATTTTCGCTTAATTTGGTGTCTCTAAAGAGTGCTCTCAAGATATTCAGAGCATGCACCTGAAAAAAACAAAAATATATACATAAGGAATTATTTGCGAAGAACAACATGAAGTGCAATACATTTTTTCTGCAATATAACCACTTTTTGCAACCCCACCCACCAAAAGATGGAATACAGAAGAACCTCTTGCATTTGCATAATAGAAAACATGCCAGACAGTTCACTGAGGATAAATGGACACTAGGCAGTAGTAGGAGAAATGACCAAAAGCATAATTAAAAAATATAGGTTTCATGGAAACTTCTACAAGTGAGAAGATAGCAAGGCAGAAGCTGCAGAAAGTGGAACATAATGTTCAACTGGAGGCAATTCTGGCTCATCTACAACTTAATGATCAGGTAAACAGTCTGAAGTTGGGATTGAGAGAGTAGTTGGAGGGGATGGAGAGCATTTTAAAGATGTGAGTGATGATGAAAGTTTTGAAGGGGAGAGGAATGGTGCCAGAACTAAGGAGGCCATTAACAATGTCAGCTAGCATTGATGCAAGGAAAGGATCAGCAGGTCCTGTAGATAGTACACACTGCAGCCACGGTGTGCTGGTGGAGGAGAGGGTGGATGTTTAGGCTAATGAATGAGGTGTCTAGCAAGTGGATTACTTAGTCCTTGAGTATTATTGCAGCTGCACCCACCCAGGCAACTGGAGAGTATTCCATCACATTCCTGACATGCCTTTTAGGTGGTGGGAAGGCTTTGGGGAATCAGGTGAGACACCCGCCACAGAACACCCAGTTTCTGACCTGTTGTAGTAGCCATGCCGTTTACGTGATTGGTCCAGCTGAGTTTCTAGTCAATGGTGACCTCCAGGATATTGATAGTGGGGGAACTCGGTGATGGTCGTGCCATTGAATGTCAAGGGCAAGTGGTTAGGCTTTCTCTTGTTGGAGATGGTCATTGCCTGGCACTTGTGTGAAGCAAAAATGTTGCCATTCATCAGCCGAAGCCTGGATGTTATCCAGGTCTTGCTGCATGTAGGCATGGACTGCTTCATTATCTGAGAAATTGCGAATGAAGCTAAACGCAGTGAAATCATCAGTGAACAGCCCCACTTCTAGTCTTAGATGGAGGAAAGGTCATTGATAAAGCAGCTGAAGATACTTGGGCCCAGGACACTGCCCTGAGGAACACCTGCAGCGATGTCCTGGGGCGGAGTTAATTGGCCTTCACCAACTACAACCATTTCCCTTTGTGTCATGTATGAAACTGGACAGTTTTCCCTCGATCCCCATTGACTTCTGTTTTACTAGGGCTCCTTGGTGCCAAACTCGGTCGAATGCTTCCTTGATGTCAAGGACTGTCACTCTCACCTCACCCTGGAATTTAGCTCGTGTCCAAGTTTGGACCAAGGATGTAATGAGGTCTGGAGCCAAGTGGACCTGGTGCAACTCAAACGAGCAAGTTATTGGTGTGTAAGTGCTGCTTGATAGCACTATTAATAACTCCTTCCATCACTTTACTGATGATTAGGAGTAGGCTGATAGGGTGGTAATTGGACAGGACATACCTGGGAAATTTTCCACATTGTCAGATAGATGCCAGTGGTGTAGTTGCACTGGAACAGTTTTGCTGGAGGCACAGCTAGTTCTGAAGCACAGGTCTTCAGCATGACAACTGGAATGTTGTCGGGGCCTGTATCCTTTGCTGTGTCCAGTGTAAGCAGCCATTTCTTGATGTCATGTGGAGTGAACTGAATTGGTTTTAAGACTGTCATCTGTGATGGTGAGGATCTCAGGAGAAGGCCAAGAAGGATCATCCATTCGGCACTTCTAGCTGAAGATGGTTGCAAATGCTACAGCCTTATCTTTTGCACTCACATGGTGGGCTCTCCAATTGTTGAGGATGGGAATGTTCATGGAGTCGCCCCCTCCTGTTAATTGCTAAATTGTCTACCAGCATTCACAACTGGATGTGGCAGGGTTGCAGAGCTTTGACCTGATCCATTAGTTGTGGGATTGCTTAGGTCGGTCTACAGCATGCTGCTTTCACTGTAGTATGTATGCAGTCCTGTGTTGTAGCTTCACCAGGCTGGCACCTCATTTTCATGTACACCAGGTGCTGTCTGCTAGCGTGCGCTTCTACACTCAAAGCCTAGAACCTAAAGTTGGGAAGTTTGGAATACATATATAATGTATGAAAATGTGAAATAATTCCATTATTGTAGCCACCTGTGAATCACAGGCAATAATCTGCAGTGATGACATCAGAATCTTCACTGTGCTTTCAGAGTTGTTTTTAACTCCGCATTATTTGCATTTGAGACAATAGCATATGTTATATTAAGAGAGAGAGAGAGAGAGAGAGAGAGAAGAGACATAGACAGAGAGCATGCAAACAGGAAGAAAGAGTGTAAAAGGCTGTAATTTAATCTCATGGTTCAATTAACATCCACAAACCACTTGAGCTTCACTTCAATGTCTCACGATGCCATCCAATTCTCCAGAGTAAATTACAGCCTTGTTACTGATTCATTCACAATACTACAGAATTCTATATTTAGCTTATTATCCTTCAGTTTAGTCAGAGAGTGCTGTGACCAAAGTGCAGCTGTGCTCGGTTTGTCAGCTCATGCATTAGAACATTCAGCCTTAGACATTAAAACAGGAGTGGCAGAGTAAGTCCGCCTTCCAAAAAAAACTGCACTCAACAGCTTCTCTCCCCTCAACTAGATCTGTTGATTTTCTTAAAATATTTTGTTTCCATTGTAAAAGTCAGTTACAAAATACTAAGCTTAACATCTTCTTGCCCCCCCCCCCACTTTCCATTGAGATCTCTTGATTTTCTGAGTATTTTTGTTTAATGAGTTTTGATGACTTAATTGAGCAAAGTAAGTGACAGGAGTTACTGAACTTCACAGCGAGAGGGTACATACACATCAGCAGAGCAACAGCTTGTTATCTCAACTACTTCAATAATAACTGCGTCAATTAATTTGTGCATTTTAATTCAGTTCCCTTGCACTGTTGAGCACAGAAACATCTCCAAGGCAGCTCCCTGCAATTACGTTAGCAACGCTCATTGTTCAACCAAGAATAAAAATGAAAATGCAAACTGCAAGCAGATAAAACAAAAATAGAGATTATAATTCTTTGTAACAATTCATTTAAATAATATCTTGATAAATGCCCTTTCAAAATATTTTTGTAGATGTTAAAAGTCTAATAAAATAAATCAGCTGCAGAGTATTCAGTATTTTACCACTTAATGTTAACAGCCTATTGTTAGCTCATCAACTCCACTTACTGTATATACAATGAAAAATATCAGTGTTTCACATTATACATTTTAATAAAAGACTAACTTTGGGAGCTACCTGCTGTCTGCATGATGCATAGGCTCCTTATTCTCTAAAATCAAAGGTTTAACTCAGCAAGGTTTTCATTAGAATTGTTTTTCCCCAATTTATATTCAGCAAACTAGGTTTTAAACTCTCAGTGAGACACTCCCGTTTATAGTAATCCTTAAAAAGTGAAAGTTGTGATATATTCCTCTTAGAGATGATGCATGGAAGCCACTGCAGGTTCTAAAGGGCTAAAACATGCAGAACAAGAACTGAAATAAAAACAGAAAATGCTGGAGATACTCAGCAGGTCAGGCAGCATCTGTAGAGAGAGAAACAGAGTTAACGTTTCAGGTCGATGACCTTTCGTCTGACGAAGGGTCATCGACCTGAAACGTTAACTCTGTTTCTCTCTCTACAGATGCTGCCTGACCTGCTGAGTATCTCCAGCATTTTCTGTTTTTATTTCAGATTTCCAGCATCTGCAGTATTTTCTTTTTGCAGAACAAGAACTGGGTTTTTAAAAAACCAAAATCGTTTGACAGACTTCAAAAGAATCCAAAAAATCATGTCGTTTCCTTACAATTTTCTTGCTTTCTCTTCTAAAAGCATCAACTCATGCGGAGATACGGTTCCACAGGTGCTCATCATCAGGCTTGTCAAATTGATCCCAGCTGGGCCAACTTCTGACCTCACCTAGCATCTGCACATGAACTGTTCAGCAGCAGTAACTCCGGTCTGGTTCCTTTTCTCCTCCCTAGCCCAGGGGACGCCAAGGCCAATTGGTGCAGCCTTCCCACTGCCTCAGCTGAGAGAAGCTAAATTAGTATAGGCTGGGCATCAAAGCTGGGACCTTGCTGACCTGTATGGCCCAGTGCCACGCACGGCACAGCATTAACCAACTGAATCATCAGGCAAAAGAAAAGAAAAAACTGCAGATATTGGAAATCTGAAATGAAAATGTAAAATGCTGGAAATATACCACAGCTTCATTAGTATCTGCAAAGAGAAGAGACCGGTTAACGTTTTGGGTTCTGACAAAGGGTCTACACCTGGAACATTGGCTTGTCTCTTCTCTTTACAGACCTGCTGTATATTTCCAGTATTTTCTGCTTCTATATTCATTTTTGAACTATCAGGGGGATTAGGTATGATTGTTCAGACAAAACAAAAAAAAATATGAAAGATTCAACCCATGCTTCTTTTAATAGCATCACTTTTTTTTGAAAGCATTTACCTAATCTCTAATGTTGCCAGAAACATTTTGTCAACAGCCTGCTGCCAGTTAGTGATACAAACGAATTTTGGGTTCTTGAAGCAAGGAATTTTTTTTTTTTTAATCTTTTTAAATAATCAGTACAGATTTTATAAATCATGCTTGACTCATCTACCGTAATTTTTTGAGGATGTAACTGGTAGAATAGATAAGGGAGAACCAGTGGATGTGGTGTATTTGGACTTTCAGAAGGCTTTCGATAAGGTCCCGCATAAGAGATTAGCGTGCAAAGTTAAAGCACATGGGATTGGGGGTAAGGTACTGACTTGGATAGAAAACTGGTTGGCAAACAGGAAGCAAAGAGTTGGAATAAATGGGTCTTTTTCCGAGTGGCAGGCAGTGACTAGTGGGGTACCGCAGGGATCGGTGCTAGGACCCCAGCTATTCACAATATATATTAATGATCTAGACGAGGGTACTAGAGGTAATATCTCCAAGTTTGCAGACGACACAAAGCTGGGTGGGCGTGTGTGCTATGAGGAGGATGCAGAGAAACTCCAGTATGATTTGGCAGATGCACTATAATGTGGATAAATGCGAGGTTATCCACTTTGGTGGCAAAAAACAGGAAGGCAGATTATTATCTGAACGGCAATAGATTGGGAAAAGGGGAAGTGCAACGAGACCTGGGTGTCCTTGTGCACCAGTCGCTGAAGGTAAGCATGCAGGTGCAGCAGGCGGTTAAGAAGGCAAATGGTATGTTGGCCTTCATAGCGAGAGGATTCGAGTACAGGAGCAGGGATGTCTTGCTGCAGTTGAACAGGGCCTTGGTGAGACCACACCTTGAGTATTGTGTGCAGTTTTGGTCACCTTATCTGAGGAAGGATGTTCTTGCCATGGAGGGAGTGCAGCGAAGATTCACCAGACTGATACCTGGGATGGCAGAAATGACGTATGAAGAGAGATTGGGTCGATTAGGCTTGTATTCACTCAAGTTTAGAAGAATGAGAGGGGATCTCATTGAAACTTATAAAATTCTAACAGGACTAGACAGACTAGATGCAGGAAGGATGTTCCCGACGGCCGGGGAGTCCAGAACCAGGGGTCACAGTCTAAGGATAAGGGGTAAACCATTTAGGACTGAGATGAGGAGGAATTTCTTCACCCAGAGAGTGGTGAACCTGTGGAATTCTCGACCACAGAAGACAGTTGAGTCCAATTCATTAAATATATTCAAGAAGGAGTTAGATATATTTCTTAAGGCTAAAGGAATCAAGGGATATGGGGAGAAAGCAGGGACAGGGTACTGAATTTGGATGATCAGCCATGATCGCATTGAATGGCGGAGCAGGCTCGAGGGGCCGAATGGCCTACTCCTGCTCCTATCTTCTATGTTTCTATGAAATGCCTTTGTGGGAAGGACTAAACGTTTAAAAAAGGACAAATCAACCGGGCAACAGTAGAGGCAAAAGACTGGTGCAGCAATCCCAATTCTGATCACTATCCAGCGACTCCTACTAGAAAGAATGTGTGGGGGCATTGGTGAGCTCAGAATCAGGCTCAGCTGTAATGGCCCCCACAGTTAAATCGCCTGCCATTCGCATATACAGCAGGTCTGTTAGCATCTGTAAAGAGAAGAGACAGGCCAATGTTCCAGGCCAGAACCCAAAACATTAGCCTTCTCTTCTCTTTGCAGATACCAACGAAGCTGCTGTATATTTCCAGCATTTACATTTTCATTTCAGATTTGCAATAGCCTGAGTGTCAGCCAGTGGCTCAGTTGGTAGCATCCTCACCTCGGAGTCAGAAGGTTGTGGGTTCAAGTCCCACTCCAGAGGCTTGAACACAAAAATCAAGGCTGACACTCCAGCACAGTGTCGGATGTGCCGTCTTTCGGATGAGATGTTAAACCAAGACGTCTGCTCTCTCAGGTGGACGTAAAAGATCCCATGGCACTATTTCGAAGAGGAGCAGGGGAGTTATCCCCGGTGTCCTGGCCAATATTTATCCCTCAATCAACATCACTAAAACAGATTATCTGGTCATTATCACATTGCTGTTTGTGGGAGCTTGCTGTGCGCAAATTGGCTGCCATGTTGCCTACATTACAACAGTGACTACACTTCAAAAAGTACTTCATTGGCTGTAAAGCGCTTTGGGACGTCTGGTGGTCATGAAAGGCGCTATATAAATGCAAGTCTTTCTTTCCTTCTTTCTTTCTTTCTTTCATTTACTCACCAACTAGGCACACATGCAAAAGAACAGGGCAACGTACCAGAGAACTGCCAGCACCTGTGAAACTGTACCCCAGCGTGAGTCAGCTCCTCCAGGACAGCAGTGGAGGAAAGAGAAGGAAGTTGGAAAAGCATTTTTTTTCCTAAAATTAGTTAAAAATGAATTACAGAGCACTGCAGCTTTAATTGCCACTCAAAGACAACACTATGACCTGCAATCTGTGATGCGGCTGGATAGGTTCTAACCAGCCTGTATGTCAAGAAGAAGAGACTCATGACAAAGGATAAAGATTCTAATTCAAATGCATAGCACTCTATGAGGTCCACATCTTTTACTGAACAGTTCAGTACAGAGCTGTTGGTGAGAGACTTTTTCCATCCTCCCTCCCACCCCACAAGAAAAAAAGTCTGGTGTTCTACTTCTCAAAAGTAACATTTGCTTTATACAACGTAACCCGAACTCTTCACAATTTGGTTAAGTATGACTGGGAAATACCCCAATAACCTGTCGCGAGATTTTAATCATTCATACATCCTGTATCAGACAGAAACAAGGGCACAACTTCAACTTTTTTCCAATAAATGTGGTAATTTTAGTTGAGGATGAAAGGTTGACAAAGATTAAAAACATCTTAAGAGCAAAATGTATATAAATAGTGATTTACAAAAAAGGTTGTGTCCTCTTCTCTTATATGCCAGCTGCTGCCCACGAAAGGTCTCCACAAACATACAGGCTCTAGTTTCACTACCAACTATACAAATACAATAGCACAAACGCAATGTATTTTGGAGCACAACCTGCCCCATTACAAAATAAGTTAAATACATAGAGGTTACAACACAGAAACAGGCCATGAGGCCCAACCAGTCCATGTCAGCATTTACCCAAGTGAGCAATTGGATCTGATTACATTTATCCACCTTGCTCCCATATCCCTTTGCCTTCATCCACCTGTCCAACACAATCTTGAAGGTCAACATAGTTTCGGCCTCAACCACTAACCCTGGAAGTGAATTCATAACACTATGTGAAGACATTTCTCCTGCCTTCTGTTATAAATCTCTTGCATTTAATCTTACAAGTATGCTTTTTGTTCTTGACCCCTTAACTACTGGAAACAGTTTGTTACTATTTACCCTGGCCCATCCTTTCATAATTTTAAACACTATTACATCGTCTTGTAATCTGCATTGTTCTAACAAAAAAGACAGAGTTTTTCAAGTCTTTCTTCATATTTGTATTTCCTCATACCAGGCAACATCCTAGTGAATCTGTGCTGTACCCTCTGACACCTCAATACCCTTTCCATAGTGCACACAGTACTCTAACTGAGGTCTTAAGGTTTTATATAGGCTCATTATTATCTCTTGGCTTTTATATTCTATACCTCGAGATTAAACTTCGAATTCTATTAGCATTTTTCACAGCCTTATTCAAGCTGAGATGCAACCTTTAAAGTCTGTGAACTTATCCCCAAGTCTATCTGTTCTTCGATAGCAGAGCCTACTTCCATGCAGAGTATAATTACTGCTGTTACTTTTTTTAAACCAAATTGCAACACCTCAGATTTTTGTCTGTTTTTGTCAGTCACAGTAACCTTCACCTCCGTGTCTGCCCAGTATTTAGCACCCAGAGGAGCCATGTTAGTAACTCGGATCGTGAAAAGCAATTTCTCCTGGAGTCAGTTGGCACAAAATGTGATACACATGAAACACGCCGAGATTTTTTTTAAACCGCTAACTGTATCGGACACGGTGCCGCACAGGAAATTGATCCATGAAATCATAACGTACAGAATGGGGAGAGGATGAGCTTCTGGAGTGTATCAGGATTTGGTTCAGTCATACAAAGCAAAGCGTAGCTGAATCAGAAAATAAAATGATGAGCAGCCAGCCTCAGGGATTCGAGTTGGGGCTATTGTCGTTTACTTTGCACATATATAAATGCAAGTCTTTCTTTGTTTTTTAATCAATGACTTGGAATTGAGGATATAAACAAAGCAGATACAAAAAGGGAGAAAGAAGGAGAGAGAGTTTACTGGAAATTACACAGGGGACAGCAAACCCCTAGTAGTTTGACAGCAAACAGGTAGTTAACAGGCAGAAAATAGGATTATCCCCTTTTTGCCCTCACAAGTGCGGGCTTCCCGAAGGCTCCGAAACCCGCCAGGTCAGCGAGGCGAGTAGTGGGTCTGCGGGGGTCGGGGGGGTGCAAAAGTGTGCTGTGAAGGTAAGTGATGGGTGCAAGTGTGGAGAGGTGCGTATCTGAGGTAAGTGCAAAGTGTTAGTAAAAGTGTACTTATCTTTGTTTCTTCCTGCAGGCTTCAGTCGGTGTGTATGCGGAGAGTCTCGCACCTCCGCATTGGAGATGACAGATGGCCGTTGCATTCTCCAATGCAACAACCATCTCATTTCTGTAAAAGAAAGAAGTTTGATGAGGTCTTGAATTCAAGACCTCATCAAACTACAGAGAATGTCACTGTTTGACAGCTTCACAGAGCTGTCAAACGATGACAATTCATCTGTCAAAAATTTTTGACAGATGAAACGTCATACGTTGACGTTCTCTGCAACCGGCTTCCCCTTAATTGGCCTGCTAAGCCCGCTGAGCGGGCTTAACGAGGTCAATCAAGGGAAAATAGCGTGGGTTGGCCAGAAGTTGATGGAGGCGGGATTGAAACCTGAAAAGTGGGAGTCCTGTCTCCAAAAGCTCCCCATTGAGAAAACCACTCCCTAGCTTTTTATTCCAGATTTATTTAATTAACTGAATTTAAATTCCCCAGCTGCCGTAGTGGGATTTGAACTCACGTCTCTGGATCATTAGTCCAGGCCTCTGGATTACTAGTCCAGTAACATAACCACTATGCTACCATACCCTATGAAATAATTCAATAACAAGGACAATTCAGAGTACATTGTTAATAATTACCACTCTTAAAATATAATCCAAAATGGCACAGTCTACAACTCTCGTCTCTTTGCTACCTGTGGAATGGTGGTGTGATCATCCTGGCACTTGGCTAATGGTATGGCAAGTGAGATCAATTCCTTCATCGTCAGTTTCAGAAGACCCAAGTTGGAGCCCTTGGGTTCAGAAGACACCAAGGCCTACAGAGGGAGAAAAATAAAATGTATGATCAATCTTAAAGACCCCTCTTATCCTCATACCCTTGAATTGTATTTTTTTTTCCTCAAGTTATATTTGATTTAACTAGGTTTGGTTTCCCCGTACCATTTAGTTCTCCCTCCTCAATCTGCACATACATTTATCTGCCTATAAAAAGGTAGAAAAACAAGCTGCAGACTCCTCTACATTTACCAAAGCAAAATGTAACTTTATGAAACAGCCTGAAATTAATGCCTTATCACAACACAGCATCCTTAAAGAGTGAATAATCAATTCCTCCCACATTCCTTAGAGGGGCCACTTCCCACCTTGTCCTGCTGAGAACTGCAAACATATAATTGTTGGTTTTGTGTTTGAACCCGAGCCAAAGCAGAATTGAAAAGAAAATATCATTACTAGGACGAAGGGTCATCGACCTGAAATGTTAACTCTGTTTCTCTCTCTACAGATGCTGCCTGACCTGCTGAGTATTTCCAGCATTTTCTGTTTTTATTTCAGATTTCCAGCATCCGCAGTATTTTGCTTTTGTATCATTACTAGGGCTGTTGCTCTATTACCATCTACATTTTCAGAACATGTTACATAAATTTATACTGCTCTAAGTGAATTTAACAAAACTTAGAGGTTAGCTATTTTGTCCCTATTGTATTACTTTACAATAAAATGATTTCAGATCCTCACACCTCCAATGATAAGGCGTGGTCTCTCCGTGCACCTCAACAACAGAAATCCTGCACTGACTCATAGAAGGCAACAGATGATAAAACTGTGAATAAAAGCATTAACCTTAACCAACGAACCCCGCCACTCCCATACCTGAATGTAAAATGGGATTCCAGCGCTGCGTCGAGTGGCACACAGTTTGGAAGCAGGGACACTGGATTTAATTTCCGGTAGAACTTCTTCTAGCCACCTCTGAGGTAATTTCTGCAGATCCCTATTATTACAACTAGAAATAGGGAAAAAGGCAACAGCTTTAGGCAGATTCAGTTTTGGTTGCTTTTAGTGACCTCTACCACCAAGAAGGACAAGGACAACAAGTCGTCAGATTCATCTGGAAATGCAAGGTCACTCATATTCATCATGTACTTTGATGAAAAATAACTAGGTCAACCAAAATACAGCAATTATTTGCCTGTAGTTAAAAGGGTTATTTGGACAGCGAAGTGCAGGTCCAGTGACGTATGTTTTCTGTCATTTGCCATCCCCTTGGGGATTTGTCAACATTTTACTTTTAAGTCATGTCTAAACTTGTTGGTACCCATTTATTTGATGTAGAGGAAACAGATATACAAGTAAAGGCTGTATAAAAAATGATATTCTTTCACATTACATACGGCCTTATCTCAAACTGGTAATTGTACCGAGTGGAGTTCTATTAGGTGAACCTTGGATACCACTGTCAAGAGTCAATGTTCTTTATAGAATATTGAAAAAATCTGAGGAACCACATGAAAGGCACCTCATAGCACATACAATAAATCTCAAATATTTGCTTATGTCTTTCAGGTGGTTACCAGCTGAAAGCCCTGTTGCTCCGATTTGCTGTGTTACAGTCGTGCTTACTTTGCATGCACAAGAATATCTTTAGTTTGCCGACTGCTGTTGTTTTTTTTTTTTGGAGGGCAGAAGCCATCTGTGCTCCAGCAGGTACCACTACCAGCTGTACCCAGGGGCATTATCTTTTATCAATCCTCCACCAAGCTTCATACTTACCATAACCATGCCAGCCCGGACTCCTTCAAGCTCTCTAAATGATGTTAAAGATACTTAAACCATACACAGCCCTACTGAAAAGCAGTTGGACAGTCAGTAGTCAGGCATGCAAGTCATTTGCTTCAACAACCCAAGGTTGCTCCGCAATAGTTGCTCATTTCTGCCACCAGCTTGAAGGTTTCCAGCTTGGGATGATGCCTTGCAAGTAGGAAGGCCGAGTGCATCGTTATGCATACAGGACCAAGAGATGAAGAATAAGATCAAGCAACTTTCAACAGTTATTGAAATTGTGTAGCCTGTCCTTGCTACCAACCGGACACCAGTTGTGTTACAATTCCTAAGTGAGGAAATTCTATATTCCCTGGCTCATCCTTCATAGTTAGGAAGAGTGTATGTGACTTCCCTCCCAGATGAGGCAGTCTTTTGGAAATACTTTTTTTTTGGGGGTGGGCAGCAGATGACAATTCCACATTTTTCCAGCGACAGCTGCAGCCATCACAGCACAGACTGAAATCCCTTCTCAATGTGAGCAGTGACCATTATACATTATGTCATTAAACAGCAGGAAGCAGGACTGAATCTAGGCATCAATTAGCCTTTAGTACCAGAAAGATTCTTCATGCATATATTCTTGGCAGGCCTTATGAACCATGTATTTAAAAAATAGTAACCAAAGCCCTGATGGATGAGGCAAAGTCCAGATCATGCTGCCCCGTCTGAGTTCTTTCAACTTTACAAAAGTCCAGGGTGATTATTAGAAATTCATCGAGAAGAACATGGATGATAGCCCACGACTGTGGTTGTTTGACAATCAAATGTCTTTATTCAGACCAACGAGGAACTAACGCAAATCGTTAAAGTTCTTTCTCGTAGGCAGGAAGTAAAACAAAAAATAGTATCTGTGCAGAACCACCCTGTCTAAAACCACACTGTGGCTGCGAGCCTCTACTAGACAATGCTGGATCATACAAAACATTTTATCTAAAACTAATTGCAGCATAGTAGCTTTAGCAGTACCCTTTCTCCCTTGGGAAAAAAATCATGGGCCCAAAGTCAAGCCTCAGACATCTTCTATGCCAGTTTTTGGTCTGGCCAGAGGATGAAATGCTCATTGTCGGGACCCCTATCCTGCTCTGCAAATGTTTCTATCCTTTGATATACAGCAGTACAATGTCACACAGAGGCAGAAAGGCAGAGATATTAAAAGGAAAAAATGTTTTAATAAATATTTAATGAAAATGTACGAGTTCTGTAATACTTGGGGGCAGGGGGGCTAGGGAAGAAAGAGAATGGGAAAAAGAATTTACAGGAATACTGATTCAATAAACAAAAGTATTGAGTACAACCAAGAAAGATCGACATTGACAGTCTTCTCATGCTTCTTACTGTGGTTGAAATCCGAGAAAGAACACAATACTGAATGGCGCAGACGGCTGATAAAAGCTCTCCTCTGTTACCTTGTGCTTTTATCAGTTCCAAATCCCACCACAAAACCAGTGGCACTACACACATCCATTAGATCATCCTGAATGCACACAGTACCGATCTAAAAATGTTAAATTACATTCTAGGGTGGTCAAATTCATACAGCAAGTTCATTTAGTGGCATTACTAACGAGCTGCAGCATTCACAATTTCCCACACCACAAGTTCCTGATTTTGGCTAGATGGTTGGGGAAAGGAACAGGGTGGAGGTCAAGCATCTTGCCAAAGAAAGGGAAGGGAAATTAGATCTGTATGCAATGCACAGGAGACATTAAACGGGAGAAAGAGAGAAAACAATTTAGCTATACAAAATAAATTTCAAGATTAGATTCCAGGCATAAAAGGACTCCATGGAGGAGGAGTGACAACTGCTGGCTAGATCCACTGATTTTGCACCTCCTAGTTTAAGGAGGACATAGGGAGACGCACACCAATCTGGCTACCTAGATAGTGAATGGTGCATGGCCAGGGTGAAAGAAGGAATAAATCCAAGTACGTGGAAGAAAATGATTGACAAAATAATTTTCTATGAGTATTTCTCAGAAAAAGTAGTGATGCAAACAGGCTTCTGAAAATCAATCAAAAACATGAACTGATAAGCAGTAACATAAAAGTCAAATTGATTCCAGCCACTTTATCATTTAAATTAAATGTGCACGATGCTATTCTCTTTGTACTGATATCATGATGCAACATCATGAGGTTAGCGTAATAAAAACAGAAAATGCTGGAAATACTCAGCAGGTCAGGCAGCTTCTGTGGAGAGAGAAAGAGAGTTAACGTTTCAGGTCGATGACCCTCCGTCAGAACTGGAAAAAGTTACAGATGTAACAGAATTTTAAGCAAGTGCAGGGGCAGGGAAAGGCAGGAGGGAAGGAAAGAACAAAAGGGAAGGTCTGTGATAGGGTGGAAGGCAGGAGAGATTAAATAACAAAAGGGATGATGGTGCAAGGCAAATGGAGATGGTAATGGGACAAGTTAAGAAACAAAAGATGAATCTAGAAGAGGTGTAAATGGGAATGGCAGAATCATCAACAGCTGCCATGTGAAAAAAAAATAGGGGCAGAGGTTATGGTCTGAAATTGATGAACTCGATGTTGAGTCCAGAAGGCTGTAAAGTGCCTAATCCAAAGATGAGGTGCTGTTCCTTGAGCTTCGTTGGAACAGTGTCTTCTTCTTAGGCAGTCCCTCGGAACCGAGGATGACTTGCTTCCACACTAAAAATGAGCTCTCAGGTGACTGATGAGTCCAATGCAGGACCTACAGTCTGTCACAGGTGGGGCAGACGGTGGTTGAAGGGGCGGGTGGGTGGGGTGCTTGGGTTGACGTGCGCTCCTTTCGCTGTTTGCGCTTGGCTTCCGCTTGCTCCCGGCGAAGAGACTCGAGGTGCTCCACGCCTTCCCAGATGCTTCTCCTCCACTTTGTGCAGTCTTGGGCCAGGAATTCCCAGGTGTCGGTGGGGATGTTGCACATTTTCAATGAGGCTTTGAGGGTGTCCTTGAAGCGTTTCCTCTGCCCACCTGGGGCTCTCTTACCGTGTCGGAGCTCAGAGTAGAGCACTTGTTTTGGGAGTCTCGTATCGGGCATACGGACGATGTGGCCCGTCCATTGGAGCTGATTGTGCGTGGTCAAAGCTTTGATGCTGGGGATGTTGGCCTGAGTGAGAACACTGACGTTGGTGCGCCTATCCTGCCAATGGATTTGCAGGATCTTGCGGAGGCAGCGTTGGTGGTACCTCTCCAATGCTTTGAGGTGCCTGCTGTACATGGTCTATGTCTCTGAGGCATACAGCAGGGCAGGTATCACTGCTGCTCTGTAGACCATGAGCTTGGTGCTGGGTTTGAGGTTCTGGTCTTCAAACACTCTCTTCCTCAGGCGACCGAAGGCTGCACTGGCACACTGAAGGCGGTGTTGGACTTCGTCATCAACATCTGCCCTTGTTGACAGTAGGCTCCCGAGGTATGGAAAGTGGTCCACGTTGTCCAAGGCCTTGTCATGGATTTTGATAATCGGGGAGTACTGTGTGGCGGGGGCAGGCTGGTGGAGGACCTTTGTCTTACGGATGTTTAGTGTAAGGCCTATGCTCTCATACGCTTCGGTGAAGGTGTTGACGATGGTTTGGAGTTCGGCCTCAGTGTGCGCAGACGCAATCGTCGTCTGCATACTGTAATTCGATGACAGAGGATGGGGCGACCTTGGATCTGGACTGGAGGCGACGGAGAGTGAACAGTTTCCCGTTTGTTCTGTAGATTAGCTCCACTCCAGCGGGGAGCTTACTGAGGGTGAGATGGAGTATTGCAGCCAGGAAGATCGAGGTGAGCGTTGGTGCGATGACACAGCCTTGCTTGACCCCAGTCGGTACGTGAATTGGGTCTGTGGTGGATCCGTTGGTCAGGATCACGGCTTGCATGTCATCGTGAAGCAGGCGGAGGACGGTGACAAACTTTTGAGGGTAGCCGAATTTGAGGAGGACACGCCATAATCCCTCACGGTTGACGGTGTTGAAGGCCTTTGTGAGGTCAAAGGCGGCCATATACAGCGGTTGGTGCTGTTCCCTGCATTTCTCTTGTAGTTGACGTGCGGTGAAGATCATGTCCATTGTATCCCTTAGTGGGCGGAATCCGCATTGCGACTCCGGGAGGAGCTCTTCAGCCACTGGGAGAAGGCGATTGAGGAGGATTCTTGCGATGACTTTCCCTGTGGCAGGCAGCAGGGAGACTCCTCTGTAATTACCGCAATCGGACTTGTCACCTTTCTTGAAATGGTCACGATTACAGTGTCTCGGAGATCCCCTGGCCATGCTCTCCTCCTTCCAAATAAGAGAAATGAGTTCATGTATTCGCGCCAATAGTGCTTCTCCGCCATGTTTTAGCGCCTTGGCGGGGATTCCATCTGCTCCTGAGGCTTGTTGTTCTTCAGTTGTCGGATAGCCTTTTCAACCTCATGTGGGGTTGTGCTGAAGTGGTGGCGGGTAGCATACTGCGGGATGGAGTTGAGGACACTCGTGTCGAAGACAGAGTCTCAGTTAAGGAGATCTTCGAAGTGCTCCTTCCAGCGGGCACTGACTGCCTCTCTGTCCTTGATGAGTACCTCTCCGTTCTTGGCCTGCAGTGGGGTAGGACCTTGGGTGCTTGGGCCGTAGGTGGTCTTGACTGCGCTAAAGAATCCACGCACGATGTGGTTGTCGGCTAGCTGCTGGATCTCCTGCGCTTTCTCCACCCACCATCTGTTCTTTAGGTCGCAACTTTTTTGTTGGACCTCAACCTTCAGGCGTCTGTAGAGCTGCTTTCTTGCTCTCAAGTTCTGATGCTGTTTCCAGATCAGGAATGCCTTGCACTTGAGGCTTATTAGCTCCTGGATCTCCTGGTCGTTCTCGTCGAACCAGTCTTGGTGTTTCCTGGTCGAGTGACCGAGCGTCTCTTCACAGGTGCTGATAATGGAGGCCTTGAGTGCAGACCAGGCGCTGTGGACACTCTGTGTCTCTGAATCACTGGGAGTCGTCAGGTTGGTTGTGAGGCGCAGGCTGAATAGGGCTCTCTTAGCAGGGTCTTTGAGTGCTCCAGTGTTGATTTTCCTGCGGCATTGTTTCTGTTGCTGCCGCTGTTTTGGGGCTACGTTGATGGAGATGACAGAGTGGATTAGGCGGTGGTCTGTCCAGCAGTCGTCAGCTCCTGTCATGGCGCAGGTGATGCAGACGTCCTTGCGGTCCTTCGCTCGGACGATGACGTAGTCCAGCAGATGCCAGTGCTTGGAGCGAGGGTGTTGCCATGAAGCCTTGTACTTGTCTCTCTGACAGAACAAGGTGTTGGTTATGACAAGGCCATGTTCTAAGCAATTCGTCAGGAGGAGGGTACCGTTGGAGTTGGCTTTCCCTACCTCCTCTCTGCCGATCACACCTCCCCAGAGGTCTGTGTCCTTTCCAACTCTGGCCTTGAAGTCGCCAAGGAGGATCAGCTTGTCGCCCGTTGGGACTTGGGACAGGGATTGTTCGAGGCTGGAGTAGAATTCCTCTTTGGTCTCGTCTGTGGCTTCTAGTGTTGGGGCGTACGCACTGATGACTGTAGCGCACTGGTTCCGGGCTAGGGTGAGCTGTAGAATCATGAGGCGTTCGTTTATTCCACAAGGGGAGTCTCTGAGACGTTCAACTAGCTCAATTTTTATGGCGAAGCCTACCCCATGGAGGTGGCGTTCTTCTTCAGGTTTGCCTTTCCAGAAGGTGGTGTAACCACCGCCTTGCTCCTTGAGCTGGCCTTCCCCTGCCCACCGGGTCTCGCTTAGGGCGGCGATGTCTATGTCGAAACGTCTGAGCTCCCGGGCAATGATAGCAGTACGGCATTCCGGTCTGTCGCTGTTGGGGTTGTCCATGAGGGTCCTGATGTTCCAGGTCCCAAACTTAATTTTAAAGGGTGGAAGATGCCTGTGTGTGAATTCTTTTAACATGGGGTGGTCGTTGCACACCAGCTACCACACGGGCTTGACAGAGCAAGGTCTTGGTCCAATGGCAAGGGGATCCAAGACGATTGGAGACCAGGCTCTGCTACATTGGCCTAGCACGCACAAACATACTCCTACTGTCCTCCTCCCTCCTTCCCGCAGGTCCTCTCTGCCTGGGTTTCATAGGCTGCAGTGTGGTCCTCCCGACCCCGCTGCGCCACTCCTGGGCCTCGACCTCGCTGCTGGACTCGTCCTCGCTCCTGGGCCTCGTCCTCGCTCCTGGGTCCCTGTCTTCGCCCCTGGGCCTCGACCCCCTTATAGTGTGTATCCTTCTAGTGAGTGTGTCCCGCGGTGTCTCCTTCCACTGAGTGTGTCCCATGGTGTCTCCTTCCAGTGAGTGTAAGAGGCCGAGGACGGAGAGGTCAGAGTGGGAGTGGAGCGGAGAATTAAAGTGATAGGCGACCGGAAGCTCGAGGTCACGCTTACCTACTGAACAGAGGTGTTCCGCAAAGCGGTCACCCAATCTGCATTTGGTCTTCTGAATGTAGAGGAGACCGCATCGTGAGCAGCGAATACAGTATACTAGATTGCAAAAAGTACAAGTAAATCGTTGTTTCACCTGGAAGGAGTGTTTGGGGCTCTGGACAGTGAGAAGGGAGGAGGTAAAAGGGCATGTGTTGCATCTCCTGTGTTTGCATGGGAAGGGGAAGGGGTGTTGGGGGTGATTGAGGAGTAGACCAGAGTGTCACGGAGTGAGCGGTCCCTTCAGAATGCTGAAAGGGGGGGGGGGGGGGGGGGGGGGAAGGGAAGAGTGTTTGGTGGTGGGATCACGCTGGAGGTGGCAGAAATGGCGGAGGATGATACGTTGAATGTGAATGTGGAGGCTGGTGGGGTGAAAGGTGCGGACAAGGGGAACCCTATCGTGGTTCTGGGAGGGAGGGGAAGGGGTGAGAGCAGAAGTGTGGGAAATGGAACGGACACAGTCGAGGGCCACGTCAACCATGGTAGACAGGAATCCTCGGTTGAGGAAAAAGGAAGACATATTGGAAGCACTAGTATGGAAGGTGGCATCGTCAGAGCAGATGCGACGGAGATGGAGAAACTGGGAGAATGGAATAGAGTCCTTACAGGAATCGGAGTGAGAGGAAGTGTAGTCCAGGTAGCTGTGGGAGTCAGTGGGCTTATAGTGAATGTTTGTCAAAAAAAAGTACTTTGCTTTTGTATCATGAGGTTTCTACTCTACAGTTCCGATATTAACCTGGTGTGGGACTGCAATGTGCAGGGGCCAGGATGGGAGCGAAGCGCTTACGATGGCACCAGAGAGAGACCCGGGCAATTTTAACTCCCTGATATTTAAATCTCGCCAACGTGACACCCGCCTGAAGCCGGTGGGGATGATGTGGCGGCTGGGAGCGGAATTTTGCGCAGCAAGGGGGCTGTCGCATGGGGCCGTAGGGAACGATCCCCATCACTAAGGTAAGTAGTTGGGATGGCGTCGATGGGAATTGTGACTGTTGGGGAGTGGGGGGCGGGGCGGGGGGGGGGGCAGCCTGGTCAAGGGAGGTCCAAGGTTTCCTTCTGGGGCCGAGAGGCGCACTCCAGCTCCTCCTAGCCCACAAGGAAAACCTTAAAATATGTAAACAATCGCTTACTTGGGCTGCTTTTATCCCTGGATCCTGTCTGCACCAGCTCTCCCTGGAGGCTTCAGCACTGTGCATCACAGCCTCGATTCCCAGTTATAAAGTCACATCGGGGCCAGAATTACATCATTGGGCTCTGACATTTGCATATTAAAGAGGCCCCAGCTAGCCTGCAGTGGGCAGCCTCAACACTCAAACATGTGAGGGGGCGGAGCGGAGCGGGGTGGGGGAAGCAGGAACGTGTCAGGGACGCACCAGCCGCCATTTTAACCCCCTACCTGCACCATTCCTGCTGAACAGGCAAGATTAAAATCAGGGCTTGCATGTGCAAACTGACCAAAATGTCACTGTCAGTCTGTGCATGCATATTTACAAAGGTTAATGTGGGAGAGAGGCTCAATTAGCTCACTCTCCCAAGACCCAAATCCACAATATAAAAGCAGTTCGTGACGTACTCCATTTGTGTTGCTTAAGAGGTTATTCAGGAGGTTCAATCAGCCAACACCTCAGTGATCAAACTGCCATTGATTGCAATCATCATAATAAGAAAGATATTCAATTTAAAAAAAAAGAAAACACTGAGCTTAGCTGTCACTTACCTGGTAAGCATTTCGGTAAGCTTTACAAATCCAACGTACGCTAGCTCAAATGCACCTCTATGCCTAGATTGTAGAAGCTGGCATTTAAAGTACTCTCCAATTTCTCCAACCTATGTAGTAAAGAGAAAAAAATTCACAAATTAAATTCATTGTTTGGTGATAAAATGTAATAATGCAAAGCATAGCCATTTTATTCTGATAAAGCCCATTCCAGTGAATGGGACACAAGTAGTCAGTCTTTGTGCCTTGTAGTTGAATCTACCCAAGACAAATAAAATTCAAACTTCTTTCTCTTGGGTGGCTGCTAAGAGACCCAAGAGTAATTTAGGCTGTATCTGGTGGGTGAGAGTCTGCAGCACAAAAGGACATTGTCATTTGACCTTATAAAAGTTCTTAGAAGAGGCCTTTCAATTTATTTATTAAATAAAAGAAAGCTCTGGAATTTTGATAATGATCCCATCATGCGGTGTCAACCCCAAAAAGTTGTGAACTGGCACGTTCTGTTGAATAAAGAAAACTCAAAAATTTGCTCAAGGTAGAAGTTACCCCCAGCAGACCCATGATACTGCTGCTAACGCTTAAACTACGGCAATCAGACTCTATGAAAATGTGTTTTACAATTGTTGCCGTACTAAACCCCGAAGGTTGCACATATAGATTTAACTGTTAAAAGTAGATATCTATACAAACAACATTTACTTTCACTGAATGTCAAAATATACATTTCCATCGTGAGTCACTGAACATTGAATTGTGGGTGGGATTTAAAGTCGTGTGTGAATTATTGCCAATCAATACATAACCATTAACTCAAACTGTCATTTGTGCTAACATTATGGGGGGAAAATTCAGTTGGTTGCGCCTCCCGTTAGCGCCTTAAGAGGGCGCTAAGCAACTACCGCCCGGACGCGGCGATGTTTGCGCCGCTCGCAAAATTAACTAGACATTTTGCGGCGGCGCTAAACACTACCGCCACGATCTCCTGCGCCGGCAGATCGTGACGTCAGTCGAGTGCGCAACGCCCTGGTAGCGCCCCGGAGCGGAAATTGAGTGGCGCCCCCTGCCTTACCGCCTGCCACTAGCAACGACAGGTTGAGGGGAGCGTTTTGCAGTCAGGAAGGGACTGGGGGAGTGCTATTTAAAGGCGACCGCTTCCTGCCTTTTTTTGTTGGTGACATTTTTGAACCATGCATTCTGAGAGAGAGAGAGAGAGAGAGAGAGAGAGAGAGAGAGAGAGACACACACACAGACACTTCTGGAGAGATTCAACGCTGTGTGAAGGAGTTTTGGGTACTGAGCAGCACTTTGCAGGTTCATTTTGATTTGCCCGTTCATTTTGATTTGCCCTTCCTTGTATCGATTTAGAAGAGACTGTGGGGTTGCACTCTGAGCTCTTTCCCCGGTTCTCTCCATTGTTCTTTCCAGCAGATTTGGTGTACAGGTCTCTCCAGGCAGAGATTCAAGGCTGCAATGAGCAGGATGTGGATGGAAAGCAAGATCAACCCTCCCCTTTAAGAACTGGCCGGCGCCATTGTGTCTGTGTTCCATTGCTGACTGACATCACATGAGCTTCGCCAGCGCTCTGAGTTAGTGCCTCGCTCCTCGGCCTTTGCGCCTTAAGACAGATGTGTAGCGCCTGATTTAGCACTCCAATCACCTCCAGGGGCGATAAAAGTCAAGTTTGCAGTCGGAGGCGATAATTAGCGCCAGGCTCTAATCTTTGCGCCCGGCCGATAATTGCGCCCCAAACGGGGCGATACTGAATTTTTCCCCCCATCTATTTAAAAAAATTATCCGGGCTTAGGAAACTAGATATTGCATTTGTGATGCTTTTTCTGATTGTGACACCCATCTTACTTTTCAAGATAATGCCTGATTTCACGCACAAAGTCTTCAGATACTATAGTTTGTAGCTGTTATTGTTTATGTATTGAAAACCACAAAGTTTGAAAAGATCATATGATGAGATTGAGGATCTGCATTTTGCAACCAGTGGTATTATGAAAGGGAAATCGTGTTTGACAAATTTATTAGAGTTCTTTGAGGATGTAACGAGCAGGGTAGATAAAGGGGAACCAGTAGATGTAGTGGGCTGGATTTTCATTGACCCGTGGAGGCGGGTTTAAATTGCGAAAACTGGCGGGCGGGCACAAGTCCACCTCCATGCAATTTTCATTAAGTCGTGTCTGCTGGTCCTGACTCCATCCCGCCTCTAAGAGGCGGGATAGGCTGTTAAGGCCCTTAACAAGCACTAAATTGCCTCTATAATGCCATTTTGAAAGGCCTTTGTGATTTTAACCCTTGTTGTACGTGAAGCTGGCTGGCTATGGGGATGCATATGTGGATGGATGTATATGGATGGAGAGGAGACATATCTGGGAGTGGTAGTGTAAAAATATCTGGGAGCAGACTTAGGACTGCTGCTGCTCATTTTGCAGGTCCTCTCACAGCAAAGGCCAGGCAGTCTTTGAAGACCTTCAATGCAGCAGCAATGATGACATCATCAAAGGCGACTTTCAGACTGAAAACACTAATTGGTTCATGGGTTCCCACATGCTGGAACTCAATTGCCCAATTAGGTGAAAATTGCATCAATCTCCCACATCCAATTGCAGTCGGGTGGATAACACGAAAAGTGGATGACACGACCCCAACCCGCCCCAGTATCAAAATCCAGCCCAGTGTATTTGGATTTCCAAAAGGCATTCGATAAGGTGCCACATAAAAGGTTACTGCACAAGATAAGCGCTCACGGGGTTGGAGGTAACATATTAGCATGGATAGAGAATTGGCTAACTAACAGAAAACGGGATAAATGGGTCATTTTCAGGTTGGCAAACTGTAACTAGTGAGGTGCCACAGGGATCAGTGCTGGGGCCTCAACTATTTACAATCTGTATTAATGACTTGGATGAAGGGACCGAGTGTACTGTAGCCAAATTTGCTGACAATATAAAGATAGGTGGGAAAGCAAGTTGTGAGGAAGACACTCAGGCCGCGATTTTGCAAATGGATGCGGCTTGGGGGCGGGTCAGCTAGTTTCCGGGTTCCAGTCCCGCCCCCAACTGCATCCGGCCAACAGACGTGATTTTACGTTGATTGGCCTAGTTAAGCCCACCCTGCGGGCTTGCCAGCCAATGAAGAAGAAGCTGGTCAGATGACGTCATTTGATGACACGTCATCTGCCTGTTTTCTTAAAGGGACCACGCACAATTTTTTTTGACAGCTCATTTCTCAGTGTTTGACAGCATTGAGGTGCTGCAAACACTGACAATCACTGTTCACAGGTGAGCTCTTGCACCCAGGCTCTCCAGTGACTCCCTCCTTAGGCTAGAACAGATGGCAGCTGCAGGTGAGGTTACAGAAGCGATCTGTCACTGGCGAGAGAGGTTCTCCCAATGAGGTGGGACTAGATAGCCAATTCAAAACTTGTTACCTACAGAAAAGTGTAAATGCATTAAAAATGATTTTCCTAACATTTTCTTACCTCTGAAACTCACCAGTGCACTATTGGATCCTTCGCACCACTTCTGCAGCTGTCATCAATGCACAAACATTACAGCAGACTCACAACACGCCACACTTACCTGGCGTGGTGTCCGGACGTCGGGGAACCCGAGGCAGAAGCGGCAAAATTGCAAAAGAGCCTTTAACAAGTATCAAGTACCTGTTAACAGCCAGGTAAGTGGCTATAATCCTCTTCCCGCCACTAGGTGTCGGGTCCATGCACAAATCGAGGACCCGACACTTGGGAAGATTGTTTGGAGGCGGGTTGACAGCGGGTTTCCTGCCCAGTCAATCTTTGCCATTTTGACAGCAGTCCCGCCTCCAATCCCACACTCTGAGGACAGGCAAAATTCCGGCCTAAGAGTCTGTAAAGGGATATAGATATGTTAAGTGAATGGGCAAAAATTTGGCAGATGGAGTATAATGTGGAAAATGTGAGGTTATCCACTTTGGTAGGAAGAATACAAAAGCAAAATATTATTTAAATGGAGAGAGACTACAGAATGCTGCGGTAGAGGGATCTGGGTGTCCTCGTACATGAAACACAAAAAGTTAGCATGCAGGTACAGCAAGTAATTAGGAAGGCAACTGGAATGTAGGCCTTTATTGCAAGGGGGTTGGAGTATAAAAGTAGGGAAGTCTTGCTACAACTGTACAGGGTGTTGGTGAGACCACACCTAGAGTACTGCGTGCAGTTTTGGTCTCCTTATTTAAGGAGGGATATACTTGCATTGGAGGTAGGTTAGAGAAGGTTCACTAGGTTGATTCCTGGGTTGAAGGGGTTGTCTTATGAGGAAAGGTTGAGCCTATACTCATTGGAGTTTAGAAGAATGAGAGGTGATCTTATTGAAACATAAGATTCTGAGGGGGCTTGACAGGGTAGATGCTGAGAGGATGTTTTCCCTCATGGGGGAATCTAGAACTAGGAGGCACAGTTTCAGAATAAGGGGTCGCCCATTTAAGATGGAGATGAGGAGGAAGTTCTTCTCTATCCTAGAGAGCTGTGGAGGCTGGGTCATTAAATATATTCAAGGCTGAGATAGACAGAATTTTGAACTACAGGGGAGTCAAGGGTTTTGAGGAACAGGCAGAAAAGTGGAGTTGAGGCCATGATCTTATTGAATGGCGGAGCAGGCTCGAGGGGCCGAATGTCCTACTCCTGCTCCTATTTCTTATATTCTTATGTTCTTAATATAATAAGCATTCCAAGGTGCTTCACAGATAGATACAAGGAAAATAGGCTTAGAACCAGAGAGATTAGGAGGGACAAAAATTTGGCCACAGAAATGGGCTTCAAGGTTACACAAAACTCATTTCATCAGTAGTGAAGTTATGTTGTGGTCTTCTTTTTGTGTAAAAACTTCAATATTCCAAGAAAAGCAAAATAAACCTATTTAAACATTTTGTCTGTTACACCAGTTTTTTAATACGGTAATGTCTGCTTCCCATTGCAGTAGCACCCAAGAAATCACAAATCAATTTGGCCGTGTTGAATATCTCAATGGTCAACTACTCACCAACAATTTATTTGACCTGAGGTCAGGATTCAGTAAGCAATTGGATTCAAAGAAACTGTATACTTTCACACTGCAATCCACTACTGATAAAATGGCAAGTAAAAATATGCAATACACACATTTATATTTTATCATAATTAGAAATGGAGTAGCAGGTCTACCTTCTAAGTGGCAGTCTTGGCCTACCATGTACCAGACCAAGGCTGCCATTTTGAAGGTAGACACGTTAACTAAAATGCAGTTGAGAGAGTTCTAACGTGCCTGTATTGTAATTGTTTCCAAGAAAGTTACACAGTGACAGACATGACGAGCTCATTCTTGTGTCCATCACTCCAATTCACCCAGAGTCAGGTTGAGGAAACTAGTTGGAGCTAGCTGGACTAGGGAACTATTTTTTTAATTTCAGTATACATTTTTTGAAAAATTATCAAAAAACAATTTGTCCGAGAAGAATATATGTCACTTAAATGTATGCTTATAAAATGAAGCATACAGCTCACCAACTAAAATAGAACGCAAGATAGACATTTTATAAGATACTGTTACACGGCTTTTTCCGAATTAGTTTTTCTTGTTCCCACAACTCACTTTCACTTTTCCCCCTCATTAAGTCCCTATTGCATCTGCCCAATTGCTTGATCTATGAAGTGGACAAGGCTGACCTGCCTCAAGACTGCAACCATTCACTGGGAGGTGCACACAAGTGACTTGTTACAACTTTCCCTTTCTCCTTGTGAGAAAACATCTTCCCATCTCCCATCCACTGTGACGGATGAATAGAACAGCTGGCATAAGCTTGTGTCATATTACTCCGTGGGCACCCTTTCAAATTTGTTTGAACAGTTTCTCAATCTTGATTAGCAATAAAATATATAATTTCAAATATGCAGGGTTGGGCTCGTTGGGTCCAAGCAATAGGTTATAAATTTACCAAAGCCTAAACTATCAATGATCCCTGTACACAACATTCACGTTGGTGCAAGATTCTTGCACCGAATCTATAAACTCCCGTCAAGTTACCTGGCAGTAAATCTAATGGTTTGACAGTCTGAATTTCCATCACTTAGTTCACATCAAGCAGGCAGTTGTGCCGGGATGGTTGGGGTGGCATGGTATGCAAAGATACATTTTCTTATAAATACCATCTATCTTAAAATTCTAAACATGCCCCCCCCCCAAAAAAAAATCAACTTGGGTACTCATCCAGTTTTATTTTATTTATTTTTTTTAAAGTTGCTCATTTATTATTCCAAGACCAGGGAAAATATGTTTTATTGAACTGTCCCACAATTCTAAATTTTATAAAAGGAGATTTTTGTACGATTACTAGTGTCTTTCAGTTATCCCTTTCAACAGCATTTTATTCTTTTAATCCACCAGTTCAAGACAGCCTGGGAGCAGCATGGTGTCACATGAGTTCTACACACACCTAGACTGCCTCTGTCAAGTTATTTAACACAGTAACCACAAATGTTTCGATTGAAATAATTTAGAGATTAAGGGCCAATCAGTTCATATACTTTAAAAAAAACCAGTAAGATGACGTTAAAATCAACTTTTTCTTTGAAAAAAACTAAATAGAGCACCATTGTAATTAAGGCAAAACACACTCACACTCACACTCACACTCACACTCACACTCACACTCACACTCACACTCACACTCACACTCACACTCACACTGGCTAATTGAGTTGAGGGATATCAATCAGTGTAAAACAATTTTCTGTTTGCTACACTGACTAAAGTGCAAAGCTCTATAAACACTGCCCCAACTTTTAACTGAGTCAAGTTTTTGCTCCTCTATCAGTGTGACATTTCCAGTTTTCACACCAGGCCTCCTTCCAGTACGAATATGACTGTCATCACCGCCAAACTAAGAGTGGTTCTGTGCTATGGGAATGGATTACGGCTGCTTAATTTAAATTCACCTGGGACGCAGCCATCAATATGCATAGGATGCAATAGGCAGATGGGATGGCATCAGCTTGGGCTGGTTTCTAACTAAGGTTGTAGAAGTAAAAATACATACTTTGAATTTACTGCACCACCAGTCTCCCGATAAAGTGTATCTTTACTTAATGTGATTGAAGAACATTATGGAATCAAGGTAACAATTTCTCTCAAAGTAGTCATTCAAGTTCTGAGTTTTCTCATTTCTAATTAACAAAAACCATCACCCTTTTCACAGAATCACAGAATCCCCACAGTGCAGATAGGTTTGATGGGCATAATAACATACTCCTTTCTCAGACCTCCCAATTTCAGTCCGTATATTACTGGAAAGTGAAGTTTTAAAAGTAGATCTCCAGTAATACGAAATATCACTGACCAGTATAAATGAAGTACTTATATTTATTTGTTAAAAGTATTGTTTAATATAGTGCCATTATTTTGTGAACATCAGTTTCCCCAATGGCAGACTGTTCCAGAAAGAAAGACATATTTTTTCCTCTTGATGCATTGTCCCAGGGTTTTTAAAAGCAAATTTGAAAAGGCACAAGGCTATTAATAATAATTTAAAAAAGCAGGCCACTGAAATGTACACCACTCATTTTACATCAATAACCCAGTTACAGAGCTTTACACTGAAATAATCTTACAGCAAAAACCACAAATGACCTGAGTATTAACAGTGGTTTGGGCTTACTATGGGTTTCTCAAGTGCAGTGACAAGTGATTTGTTGTTGGACATCATCTAGTTTATTTCTGAAACACTAGTCATATCTGAGATCTTATGCCTGCGAACACAATCTAATCAAAGAGCGCTGATTAAAAAAATCACTGAGAGGTGCAAGAAATTCTCCAGCCTCAACAGTTTGCACAGTACGTTAATTCACTTTCTGCTAATAACAAGAATTAAAGTTTGACAGGAACATTTAAATGCCAGACCAACATACACCACAGGGAAAAGCAATTTTGATTCCTGCACTCTAATCACTTCAATAATTGGCTTTTAACTGCTTGGTTTCTCAGCTTTAAGAACTAAAGATATTTACGTCTATCTGAATAAGTTTCCTTTCAATACTTTAAGCACATTACGGAAATTGCCACATAATTTAATTATCTCGCATAAGCAGCTTTTTTCAATGACCTGTCACAATTTGTAATCTAAATGTGGAAAATTGAACTTTCAGTCACACCAATGTCATGCAAAAAAAAAAAAAAATATATATATATATAAAATGGCTAAATATTTCACAACCTGCTTCCAAATCAGAATAATTTTAGTTTGTAACTAAGGGAGTTGTACTGTTTGAATGATGTCTATGATAAGCTTCTGTCAAAAGCTGATCTCCTCGTCAATCTACATGGTAGTTGGTGAACCACACAGTGCAGCAAAAAAATAGAGAACCAGGTAATTGCAAACAACCCCTTCCCAACCCCCTGACACAAACTGGAAGGAAATGATGTGAAAATACCAACTTTAAATTCTTACATAATTGCTGGGCCCTCATGCAGCAAAATGAGAGTCAAGTTGGAGAGGTGATATTACAGTTAAGCAGCCCTAAAAATAACAATGGCTGAACAATGTTCAAAGCACTTTGGTATGATTTTCAATGTCCCCACGTGGTTCTGCTGGTTAAGACAGCGAATGACTGAGCCACACAGGCCAGGAAGGTCCCAAGCTCAATCCCAGCTTGTGCCGAGTTAGCTGATCTCGGTCAGGCTGAAACTTGGGTGCCACAATTGGCTTTGGGGCCCTTAGATTAATGAGAGGGAGGGGAGGGGAGGGGAGGGGAGGGGAGGGGAAGGGAAATCAGTCATGGTTAGAGTTAGGTAAAACCCAATTGCTACCTGCTGTAAGTAGACATTTGGACACAGGTGAGGAGAGGATGGGGTTGGCTGGAACGATCGGGGCTCAAACGTGGGAGACTAGGCACCCAGGTTAGGTACTGAATGTCGACTGGTGCCTGCAAAGCTGAAACCTAGCAAGGAACCTTCAAAAGGGATGGGGAGAATATTGATGGAAAAATATATACCATTTCCAGAAGCTGTTATTCATCCCGGAAGCTCTGATTATATCAAGAGCAGCTCTTCTGATCAGAACATCCTCTTCTTTTTCAATTCATCATTAAAAAGGGGCAAATGATTTGTTCATTCATTCACTGCCTGAACCTAATTCAATTTGGTTACTAATGCCCAAAACTGAATTATAATCCTGTACGTATATATGTAATTATAGTTCTGTATCTTCATTTACACGATTTGTTATTTCAGCTAAAATATGCACCACCGATATTTTCAGTTTACAAAAGAAAATTTACAACTAGGGCTGTTGAGATGCAGTGTTATGAAGGTTAATGACAGTTGGAAGCAGTGTCGCAAGGAGATTAGCAAAGGGACTTAAATAGCTGACTGAGGGTTAGCCAAACAGTTTCACAACAGGTTACGAAATCAAAGGACTACACACTCAACATGAAAAAAAATCCCTTGAAATGACTTTCTGAACTTTGTGTAGATTGTACAGCTCTGCACGATCAGTCCTCTTGAATCTCACATTCTTTTTAAATACTGAGCTTTCAGCTACACTATAAAAATTATTGGAGGCCAAATCATTTTCATACCAAGTCCAATTCATCATTAAAACACTAACTAGGAAATGTTTTATTCACTTAAATATTTAATTTATGTACAGCAATCCTTAACTAACATTTAAAAAAAAAAATCAAATATGATAATCTACAAATTAAATTGGTTCACAAAAAATGAAGACAACACTGGTAAACAGCAGAAATGATAGCACATGCTCCCAATTCCCCACTTAGTAAATATAAAGCATTATCCAGGATGTGTACTTATAAAACAGATATCCTTTAAAACTTGCACTGATCCTAGGTTCTTAATTTAAAAAACAGTTGAGTGGATGGTACCGATGGGACGGGCTCCACTTGAACCGGGATGCGACCCGTATCCGAGAGGAAAGGGTAAATAGGGAGGTGGCAAAGGCTTTAAACTAGTAAGATGGGGAGGGATCTACAAGAAACGTAACCAGCCTAAATATAAACAAAACAGGAAAAGAGAGCATAGGAAAGAATAAAGTAAGGGAGGACATTGATGGCAAGAGAATAAATAGAGTTATAGATCAGAAGTCTAAAAAGATGGTTATACATAAAGTGAGAGGAAATCCCATTAAAAATGAGTTAAACTGTCTGCACAGCAATGCACACAGTGTCTGTAATAAAACAGGGGGCGCTGGAGGCAATCATGCGTTGCGAGGAACCAGACATTATGTAGGGATTACTGAGACATGGCTACAGAAAAATCAGGACTAGAAATTAAACATTGCAGGGTATAACATATTTAGAAAAGATAGAGAAGGAAAAAGGGGAGGTGGAGTAGCTGTACTTATTAGGGATTACATAATGGCAGTGGAAAAAAAGTAACGCAGATATCAGCGAGAAAAATAGAATCCATATGGTTAGAGATAGAAGATAATAAAGGATCAATCACACTAATAGGTGTAGTTTACAGGCCACCTAATAGTGAAAGGGAGGCAGAGGAAGAAATATGCAGACAAATTAGGGAAATGAGTAAAAAACATAGCATAATAATCATGGGGGTTTTCAACTACCCCGATATTAATTGGACAGAAGAAGAGGTAGGTAAATGGGATAAGGGAATGGAGTTCCTACAATGTGTACAGGACTCCTTTCTAACCCAATATGTAAAAAGCCCAACAAGGGAGGATTCACTCTTGGATCTAGTAATGGGGAATGAACCAGAGCAGATAAGAGAAGTAAAAGTAGGGGAACATATAGGCAATAGTGACCATAATATAATACGCTTTAAGATGATAATTGAGAAGGACATAAGTATGATGAAAACTAGGCTAATATAGATTGGAGAAAAGCGGATTTTGAGGGGCTGAGCATAGAACTTGGGAAAGTAAAATGGGCAGCAATATTGGCAAACAACGATGTAGAACAGCAGTGGAAAACATTTAAAACGGTGTTCAACAGAGTCCAGGAACAATATATTCTGCTAAAAGGAAAGAACAAACTAAACAATAATGAGACTCCATAGATGAATAAAACCATAAGGGAACAATTGAGGTTAAGGAAAGAGTCATACATTAAGTACATAGACAGCAGGGGAGTGCATGGAAAGGAAAAATACGAAAAGATTAGGAGAGAAGTAAAAAAAAACAATTAGGGAGACAAAAAGGAAATTAAATCATCAAGGAACATAAACAAAATAATAAAATATTATATGCACATCAATAAAAAAAGGAAGGTTGGGATGGGAATAGGGCCATCAATGGATAGACAGGATAATACCACAGGTAACGATAGAGATGGCAGAAATATTAAATAATTATTTTGCTTCAGTATTTACCAGGGAGATAGAACAGGTGGACATGACATTGGATGATGAGATTAGTAATGAGATAAGTGCATTTAAAATAGAAAGAGGGGATACAGTATATTGAATAAACTAATCAAACTCAAAGAGGATAAAACCCCATGTCCAGATGGATTGCATCCACGTATTTTAAAAGAATCTAGGGAAGAGATAGCAGTGGCATTACTACACATATTTAATAATTCGTTAGGAAAAGGTGTAGTGCTGGCAGATAGCTAACATAATACCTATAATTAAGAAGGGGGATAGAACATGTCCAGGGAATTATAGACCAGTCAGCTTAACATCGGTGGTAGGAAAAATAATGGAAACCCTACTAAAGGAGAAAATAGAAGAACATCTAAAAACCAAAAATATAATAATGAATAGTCAGCATGGATTTCAAAAGGGAAAGTCTTGCTTGACCAACCTTATTGATTTTTTTGAAGAGGTAACTGAGAGAGTAGGCAATGGTAATGCAGTAGATGTAATTTATCTGGATTTTCAAAAGGCCTTCGATAAGGTACCACATAATAGACTAATGAATAAGGTCAGAGAATGCGGAGTCAGGGGACAAGTAGCAGAATGGATTGCTGGCTGGCTACAGAACAGAAAGCAGAGAGTAGGAGTAAAGGGTAGCTATTCACAGTGGCAGAAGGTGAGTAGTGGTGTTCCACAAGGATCAGTGCTGGGACCACTGCTGTTCACAATTTACATTAACGATTTAGACTTTGGAATCAAAAACACAATTTCTAAATTTGCAGATGACACCAAATTGGGGGGGGGGGGGGGGGGAGGTGGATAGTCAATACTGAGGAGGACTGCAACAAATTACAGGAGGACATTAATAAACTTGCAGAATGGGCATATAATTGGCAAATGAAGTTCAACACAGATAAATGTGAGGTATTAACATTTTGGTCGGAAGAATAGGGAGGTCACATCACTTGGAGGGTGCGAGTCTAGGTGGGGTAGAGGGGCTATGGGATCTCGGAGTACAAATACACAAATCACTAAAAGTTGCGCCACAGGTTAGCAAGGCCATAAAAAAGCAAACCAAGCACAAGGGTTTATTTCTAGAGGGATAGAATTGAAAAGTAGGGAAGTTATGCTAAACTTGTATCGAACCTTGGTTAGACCACACTTAGAGTACTGCATACAGTTCTGGTCGCCATATTATAAAAAGGATATAGAGGCACTGGAGAGGGTGCAGAGAAGATTTACAAGGATGATACCAGAAATGCGAGGGTATACATATCAGGAAAGGATGAACAGTCTGGGTCTCTTTTCTCTTGAAAAAAGGCTAAGGGGTGACCTAATAGAGGTCTTTAAAATTATGAAAAATGTTGATAGAGTGGATACAGAGAGAATGTTTCCACTTGTGGGGAAGAGCATAACTAGAGGCCATCAATATAAGATAGTCACCAAGAAATCCAATAGGGAATTCAGAAGAAACTTCTTTACCCAAAGAGTGGTGAGAATGTGGAACTCGCTACCACAGGGAGTGGTTGAAGTGAATAGTATAGATGCATTTAAGGGGAGGTTAGACAAGCATATGAGGGAGGAGGGAATAGAGGGCTATGCTGATAGATTTAGATGAGGAAAGACGGGAGGAGGCTCGAATGGAGCATAAACACCGGCATGGCCTGTTTCTGTGTCGTATATCCCATGTAATCCTATGTAATTCCCTAATTTAATACAAGAGTCAGAGAAATACACTTCGTACAAGATTTTGATGTTTTCGAATGTTAGAATGGACTTTAACAGAAGGCAGTGAAGTCGTCTCCTTTTCCGCAAGTACAACCCATGCGGGTCTCAGCAATTTATAACCATCTGGGTGCAACTAAGACCACAGACTCGTGTACAGAGTGACAGTCGCCCAATGCGCTGGCAGGCTGATCTGATTGCTTAAGAGCTGAAAGGGCAAAAACTACAACAAAATCCTTAGGCTCATTTTCAGACCATAAATTGCAGACACTTTTGACTGGGTATATTATCCTCTTAGCTATTTTTGCTCATCCACTGCAACTTAAATGACTATGGTAGCAAGTTAAGGCATCTATTAAGTGTGTTAGTTAAAATTATTCAAAATTTACTTGGTGCAACAAGTTGCAATCAACCACCTGACTTATGCAAATAAGCACGTGATTATTACTATGGAAGCAGTAAAAGGATGAAAAATGGTGAAGGAGAAGTCAAACAGACGTCTGAGTTTCAGTGAAACTGGATTGTTTGCATTAGCAGAATAACACTTCAAACGCAAACATTGCTTTTTGGCAGCAATTCAACCTCATTTTCAGTCTTCCAATTGAGGCATTTGCAGTTCTTTTCACAGCCAAACAACAAGAATATTACAATAATGTTCACAATAATCTACATAGCAGGCCTGCCAATGATATTTGGTACAGTGTTACAAATCACACATAATGTCCATATTCGTTTGCTGTAATTGAAGTAAATTAATTATCAGTTCTGAGTCTCCGGGATCGGTCTGCATATGTAGTTTGCGCACAGTCCAGACTCAATTAAAATCCTTTTTTCTAGCTCCACAAATGATTTTTCCACATCCTCAGTCACACCCAAAACTTCAGAAAAATGTGATCACAAGGACCTGTGGCAAGGCAGAGCACACCATATCCCCAAAAACATGGGATCCAGACCTCACACTGTGCTCATCAGCAGGAGGATTCCATCTGTGAAAGGATCCTCCACAGCACCAGCGCTGGAATGCACCATGCAAAGCAGAGAATCTACCACAAGAGGCCAGAGAACAGATCAGCCATAGTGGGCAGATGAAGACTCAACATCTCGCCAACCATACAGATCCCTGCTGGAGGAGACTATTTGCCTACTGCATCAGGCCATGTGATTCTGCAGTCTGGTAACAACCAGATACACAGTAATATTACACAATATTATGTAATAAGGCGTGGCAAAGCAGGCTTGCTCCACAGTTAATATGTTTATTGCACTTGTCGGAACACAGCAGCCCCCCTCGTCACAGCTCTAGGGTGTAGCTGTTCAGAACTGCCCGAGTTCCTACAAAGTACGCCAGATGTGTGGCATCAGGAGCAAGTTCTTCGATGGCAGAGGGGCTAACAAGTTCAGAGTGTAACCCTATGGCAGATCCTTCAAGTGAGGGGTACTTGCAAAATTTTCCTGCTAGACCTTTGTAAATTAAAGGTGATTTTAGAATTTAATAGCATTACAATTCATCACATTCTTTAAACAACATCCTTTATTTGTCGCTTTTGCACTTTTACAATTGTAAACAAAATAACTTAATTTCAAACATTATAAAGTTATACATTATTTAATATTCATTCAAAATCAAATAGTGTGGTGCTTAGTACAGTTTATGTACATTTTGCGTTACAAGATTTTAATCTGAAATTTGACTAAAACCTTGGTTTCTGTCAAGAGCTACCTTCATGCTTTCAGGTCAGCTCTCCGTCCCATTTCAATTTCCGATTGGAAACCTACAGCATGTGCTTGTTCAGTTATCTTGTTGCACCGCTTACCGTTCTAGGAATGTTGCATTACATTTGATGTCTTGGATCCTGCTTCCAGGGATATAGTTACATGGCAGGTGATTTGGCTTGTGCCAGTGGAAGCAGAGCAATTATTTTCTTAATTAGCAATACATTAATATAACTTAATGCAAATGGGTTTGTTTTACTTAATAGACAAAGCATTAGTAACTTCCATTTATATAGCTTCTCTAGTCTCTCCACGTAACTGAAATCCCTCATCCCTGGTACCATCCCAGTAAATTTCCGCTGCACCCTCTCCAATGCCTTGACATCCTTCCTAAAGTGTGGTGCCCAGAATCGGACATAATACTCCAGCTGAAGCCTAACCAGTGATTTATAAAAGGTTTGGCATAACCTTCCTTGCTTTTGTATTCTTATGCCTTTATTTATAAAGCCAAGAATCCCGTATGCTTTTGTAACAGACTTCTCAACTTGTCATGCCACCTTCAAAGATTTCTGTCTGCAAACATTACATGCGACAATATCTAAAATAAATAACAATATTTAAAAAGGGATTTAAATGATACCTGATGGAATGTCAGTAGTCCATCCTTTGAGTCAGGTGCTGACTGAAGAGGCAAATTTTCACACAGTAATCCTAAAAGCAAGGAGATTTCCTTCATACTTCTCCAGCAACATACGAGAACCATCTGGGCAGTAACCTGGCAGGACTGGCCCGTCTGATCTGCATATGGTAAATATAGAGACAAAAGTATAAAATCACACATTGTTTAACTCGTCAATACAACACCACGCACTGTTGACATCCCCGATCCACTTTCTAACAGCCCCGTGAGGCAATTACAGCAACGGTTTCTTTTTTTTGAAAATAATAAGACTGTGAGCAACATTTGTGATCTCCAATTATTGACGCCCATCTTCAATGTATTTTCTCTCTATTATTACTAAGATGCTCCACACCGTGCACACTCCCCAACCCAGAAAAATAGGGCTCCACCAATACTGCTCGACTCAACCACCAGAAGGTACCTGAGAGTAACTCACTTTCAAATTTTTCTCTCCCTCCCTCACTACCTCCCAGTGAAGACGCATCTCTCAGACAGAGTGTCCGAGTTCAAGAACTCAGCATGTGGCGGACTGCAGGCCCAAAATCCTATCAGACCACACTGCGCACAAAACATGAAGGCACCCAACACACAGCACCACTGCACTGCCCCAGACAACACATTTGTTATCACTGTACATAGAAATAAAGACGAACAGAGAATTTATACAGCGCAATGCTTTCTCCACAGAACAAGTTTATAATTTGACAACTTCAGAAACCTCTCCAACTGTGGTCAACCTTATGCCGTGGTCATCTAATTTTTTCTCCCAAGAAGTTTGCAATCAAAGAGAAAGTCGTCCAAAAATACGTATCTTTAAAAATCAAAGACAGATCTTTCCCCTGATTTTCAGTAATTAATTCTATCGGGATGATTTTGTAAAAAAAAAGAGTTGTAGAAATTAGGCAATGTTGTACAAATTATCCAACTCTGAGCCCTTTACTAAAACATCCTCCAAATAAAGAGGTCACTGGCTGGTGGGTTTATAGTTTTATTATACTGGAAAGTAGACACTTTAATTGTTCTACAGAAATGCAATGAATACACCTAGAAAAATGTTCACAAATTCGGCTTTCACATTATGAGGGACCATAAACACTACCAGGTGCTGAACTGTGTTGCAGCGCCACCCAGTGGTTTCAAGCACAAAATTGAACTAAGCTATGTATGATTTCAACTTCCAAATGGGCTCCTGAAAAATGAACAAAATGTTGTATTGACCTATAGGATACATACTCCATCAAAGAATAATATGCTCTTCACATAAAGCAGCATATTCCTGGAGTAGTAAGGTAGGCACAAATGGATGGGGACTGGAGTCTATGGCACCAGTTCAAGTTCTGGGGCTCCTATTTAGTTTTGAGTAATTCTGCGTTAATTCTCAAATAGGCCACCAGATGGAGCACCATAGTGCTTCCTCAAAACTGATCAGAAGGTAGAGATCACTGCAACAAGACCAGTCCTGTCTCCTGGAATTTTCTTTTTATTGGGAGGGGGTTGTGAACATACAGAGACAAACAAAAAATAAATTTTAAAATATATATATTTTTTAATCTGCTGATTTGGTCAAATCAGAAACTATATTTGTACAATGGAACCTACTGATGTTCATTAAAAAAAAATCAGTACTATTTGCAAATTTATATTAAATTCAATGCGATAGGGACAACCACAGGGGTCTTAAAAGGATGTTTCATGGCCTTGATAGATCATGAGTGTCTCTGCAATATGCTCCCAAGTGTGTTACCCACATAGTTGTAGCTTGCTGTGCCCTGGACATGGAGATTCCTGGGGAGGTGCCCCAGTTGCTTTAGAGACAGAGGAGCATGGAGTGGATCAGCACGAGGACCATCACTGAGGCGATGGCTGCAAGGGGCATCCTAAAATCGACTTATCCATGTAGTGTTCTGATCTGTTTAATAGTCTCCATTTGCGACAAGTGCCATTACTCCATTTCCCCCATTTGAGAAATTCAAATTCCTTAAATGCAGTACTAGAACTCTCAGCACCTCAGACCTCTTTGCCCCTGCCTGATCATGCACAAAATAAGTATTCTTTCTTGTATGACTACAACTTCATGAATAACTGAACCCAGAATAAGTGTGCCTTTCCATTTAATGCAATAATTTTGTCACTGAATACTAGCCATCCAACCACTCCTTCACAGTGCGTTTCCGCAGGATGCCTAAGCATGCTTTACTTGCCTCTATTCTAGTGCTTCTCCAAGATGTCAAGTTGAAGGCCAAGGGTGGTTGGCTGCTTTTGTGAGGAAGGTCAACTTGAGCCTTTTGTACCACATGTCAGCATGCTCCTGGGAGAGAACCACCACTGGCTACTTCACGGACGGTTGTGTCTGGGCAGCCTGGTGTCGCTTCCTATATGCTACTCGAATGGTGCTCTTGAATGGATGGCATGTGCTCCTGTCCTGAGAAATAGCAGCCTCATGCAAGGAAACACCAGCCATTGCCATTCTACTAGGCCCTGGATCTATTTGTCCTGTGATTAGTGGGATGGCTGGTCTAATGGCAGCTATCAGATCCTGAAGCCCCCAGTGAGACAGCAGCCTCTATCCCGGCCCCGTGTCTGAAAGTCGGTATGAAGGATTCTGTCTAATCTGTTCCCCACAGCTACCAGAACTGCAGTCTGTCCTCCTCCATCATCCTGTCTCCCCACGCCCCACCCCCATTGCTGTGATGTGCCTACAGGGAAGGAGGGCATAAGCTAAAACAAGGGGTAGTGAAGGGTGAAGAGGCTTCTTGAAGTCTGCTGCCCCACAGAGATGCCACAGCGATTGTATAGCACTGCAGCCATTAACATGCTGCCTGTATTGTCCCACTGATCTTACCATCTCCCACAGCTAGAGCAGATGCCTTGACAGCAGCGCTATGCTCTGCTCCTTGTAGGGGGTCAGCTCTCTAACGTTCAGGATGCCTGTTCTGGTCCTCTGCACTTCACGGGCATTGTGCACAAGTTCCTCTTGTAACAAGATTGAGTGAGAGAGATTAAGGCTACCGTTTGAGAAATGTCTCCCAGATGGCATCAGACAGCTGATGTAATAGATCTGCTGGTATCACCTTGTTGAAGTGGAGAAAGGGGTATTGAGGTTCTGCGTGCAAGTAATTGCTGTTAGTGGAGATAGCAACACATTGCAAAATACCGAGTTAGTGACACACCAGCCCCCCCCCTACCCCGCTTTACCCACGGTGCAGTGAGAAGGCTGGCATGCAGCTAGTCATTTTAGATGGCTAATAGTGTGTTTCTGCCCAAGAAAGAAAAAGGATAGTGATCAGTCTCTTACCTTGCCTGCCCTCATCAGGCCATTGAACTGTTTCCAACACTGGTATGCAGCCCTGCGGATGAAAGAGGTGGCACTCGGTGTTACTGCCACCTCTCACCACATAGCATGCAAGAAACTATTCTCAGGTTTCCCCCCCCCCCCCCCTCCCCCCATGGACCCAGTCTGTGTTGCATTTATACAGAAGTGTCTGAAGATTAGTCTTATGAAAATTTTGTGCTCTTATTTTCAGCCTCCTCCCAATGCCCAGCTCCCTTCTTTGCCTGCTCCTCCACTGGAAGCCATTCTTTAAAAGTGCCACAAAATCTCCCATGAGACACCTAGTACAACTACCCACCAATCAAACGACACTCTTTGGATTAAGGTGACTCTGGGCAGTAGCAGCTTCTGAATTATTGGCCAATGGCTGATCTGCTTCTGATTTGCCACCATGCTCGCTGCAGCATATTCTAATTGTAACTGCAAGAAAATATGGAGGACGTCATCAATGGCGAGATCGGCCTCAATAGACAACTACGTAGGAACCGGAGTAGACCGTTCAGCCCCTTGAGCCTGTTCTGCCATTCAATTAGATCATGGCTAATCTGTACCTCAACTCCATTCACCTTCCTTTGCTCCATATCCCTTTATACCCTTATTTAACAAAAATCTATCAATCTCAGTTTTTACATTTTTCAATTGACCTAGCCTCAATAGCTTTATGAGGGAAGAGAGTTCCAGATTTCCACTACCCTTTGTGTGATGAAGTGCTTCCTGCTATCACCCCTGAATGGCCTAGCTTTAATTTTACGGTTATGCCCCCTTGTTCTGGACTCTCCCACCAGAGGAAATAGTTTCTCTCTGATCTACCCTAACAAATCCTTTAATCATCTTAAACACCTCAATTAGATGATCCCTCAATTTTCTATACTCAAGGGAATACAAGCCTAGTCGATGCAACCTGTTCTCACAATTTAACCCTTTTAGCCCCAGTATCATTTTGGTGAATCTGCGCTGCACCCCCTCCAAGGCCAATATATCCTTCCTGAGGTGCAGGTGCCCAGAAATGAACGCATTGCTCCAGATGCAGACTAAAGCAGAGCTCTGTACAGCTGTAGCATAACTTCCATCCCTTTGTATTCCAGGCCCCTTGAGATGAAGTCCAACATTCCATTAGCCTTTTAAATTATTTTTGTACCTGTCCACTTTCTGTACATGGATCCCTAAATCACTCTGCTCCTCCACAGTCCCCAGCTTCTCACCAAATTTAGCTCCTAGCTAAATTTGCGGTGTGTGTCGCCAATCTCACCATTGCAGGAAAATCTGGCCGCTGAATTTATGCACACATGGACCCCAAGGGGGTGAAATCTTTGTGCTGTTAATTTTTTTTTAATGCAATGAGTGAAAAGCAAGATCCCTAATTTGTACTCATTCCTACTTCATCAGTACAATTCTGGACAGGAGGAACGGTCACCCCCCCCACCCTTCCCAAACAAAGGCTTAGATCCCCCCCTGCCCTACCCCCACCACCCTTCCCAATGTCGAATAGCTCACCGATGATCACTGGGCTCATAAATGACAAAAGGCCCGTTGGGCAAGAGGGCAGATAATTGCTGTTATCCGCTGAATAGGCCCCAGCGTGAATCACTACCTTCAGGATAGGGAGAGGGCAGAAAGTCAGAAGGAAGTTTGGAACTGAACAGTGTTTTAAAAAACGCCCAGGCACTCCTGCAATTTCCCATGCGGAATTGCCCAATGTACTAATATGTGGAGTATATGTGGAGAATGATTCGAGAAGAAAAAAATGTGAAACATTTTGACCACTAGGGGGTAGTGTTAAACACAGTAAGTTTTTCCTATTCGGTGGGTTATAAACTCTCAGTACAAGTTCATTCAATGCGTGTGTGAGAATCAGCAGTGAGGATAGGATCAGGCTCAAATGTGATCCCTCTATGGTCAATAAGCTGGCCAACACTCTCTGGCTAGTCTCACCTACTTGGGCAAGGTACGAGAGGTTTGCTGCAGCCCAGGGGACTGTATCCCAGCGTAGTGATCACCTTCAAGGGGCGGAGATTGGAGGGAACAAAAAGCATTGTTGCACCAGCAAGGTACAGCTTAACTGTTAGAAAAACAGCTAAAATGACTTTTGAATTGCTAGTATCTCATTTATGTAGAACTGCTTCTTTGAAGTAGCTAAATCATTTCAAATCTACTCACTACTGTTTTCTACATGTGACACCAGAACTGTATTTTGGGCAACGTTCATCTGTGGATTGTCCTGATTTTTTTTTTTCCTTTGCTCAAATCCTGCCAGCAACATATACATACCTGGTCATTAACACTGCCAACAGAGAACTTCTATATATTTGCTGCAATTATATCAAAGCAAATTTTAAACTGTCTGAAGTTTGAATATGTTGGAAGCCTTTTAAACAAATTTTGAATCTTTAAGCTGTCCTTAAATGTACAAATTCTTATACGAATATTTGATTTTGTTACCTGTCATTGCCATGCTCAAATTTTCAGCAGGTTTGCAGTCTTCAAAGAGATTTTTGCTCGATTCTCGGTCTTCATCACTTTTCAGCAGTTTTGCTTGTGCAAAATAATCATTTGTGTCCCGTGGTTTTATTTCATTTATAATCTTATGTAGATTTTCGGCAGTCTCTGTTAAAAGGAAACGTTGCCATGACATTTTGTTTTGTTACAGTGGACTTTTGTGCACAAAGCAAAGAAATCAAACACTGGCGAATGGAAGACCTTTTGAACTGACTGCTATCATCGAGCCTTTTCAGGCCAGCTATCACATGGGGCAAATTCAGGATTGAAGTCACACTGTGTCCCCTCAATGATCTACTTCAATCACAACTTTTGAAGAAGATCACTTGTGTGACATTTCTATTTCCACACTAGCTGTCCTCATGACTTCTCACAGCAAAAAAAAAACAAAATATTAATTCAAGCATCTTAAAAAAGCTTTCATACTTTATTGTTTCTGGAAGAATTTAAAAAAAGATGGTTTACGTTTAGTTGGAAGAACTAGCTTCATTAAAAAGTTGCGCAATAGGACACTTTAAAAAAGTTACCCAAAGCAATAAATACAACTGTATGAACGTTATCTGCATTTTTATTTTTATTTCCTAGTTTCTTTTCTCTATCTGTGCTCCTCTTGTTATTTTTTCTTGATTTCCATCCTTTGCATCTCCATTTTCTCAATATTTTGTTCTCCATGCCAAAAGACTGGACAGCTGAACCACCCTCAGCCAAGTGTAACATTCCAATTTGTCTCGCAGCCCCTTGTACTTTAATGATTGTTTTTTTGTCTGCTTGATTTGCTTTTATGTTTTGATTTGTCTTCTTTAGTAATACATTTTTGGATGTCTGTAAGCGGACACTTCCGCTTTCCTCACAACCAATCAAGTTAGGCTATTTTCCTACAATGTTTGCAAGTGCCGATATCGGTCTCCTGGGAAACCTGAGAAAACACAAAAACCTGGAGAGGCTGGAGAAATGAACAGAACGTTTGATATGCTCTTATATGACTAATCAAACCTATTCTTGCAGAGAAGCTTGCGACGTGGTCCCAAACTACTGGTGATGAGAAGTCTGACACAAGGAGCAAAGAACCACAAGCTGAGGAAAAATTAACTGGCACAATGAAATAGACACTGAGGTTTATACAAAGCAGAAGGAGGAGGCCACTTGCCTACCTGCAATGTGCTGAGCAACATTTTTGTGTTCACCACATAGTTTCCCTAGAACCTATCAAGCTAGGCTGTACTTCTATTTTTATTCATTCTTGGGATGTAGGCATCGCTGGCAACACAGGCATTTATTTCCCATCCCTAGTTGCCCTTGAGAAAGAGGTGGTGGACCTGTTTGAACCGCTGCAGTCCTTGTGGTGAAAGTACACCTACAATGCTATTAGGTAGAGAGTTCCAGGATTTTGACCCAATGACGATGAAGGAATGGCAATGTATGTCCAAGGTGGGATGGTGTGTGACTTGAAGGGGAACTTAGAGGTGATGGTGTACCCAAGCAGTTGCTGCCCTTGTCCTTCTAGGTGGCGGAGGCCACAGCTTTGGGAGGTGCTGCTGCAGAAGCCTTGGCGCTTTGCTGCAGTGCATCTTGTGGATGGTACACAGGGCAGAGGGAGTGGATGTTTAAGCTGTTGGATGGAGCGCCGATAAAGTGGACTTTTTTTATCCTGGATGTCATTGAGCTCCTGCAATGTGTGGCGTATATTGAATGCACAGCCTCTTCTTGTTTGCATAATTGATTGATTTTATTTCTGCACTGACTACCACAGGACCAAATGCATCCACAATGCTCATCAACAGTCTCACAAGAGTACCATACACACACATTACGGCGAACCCAGAAAAAACAACTTGATTTACCCTATTTGAGTCCCATTATACTAATGAAGCACTATTGGAAGTTTGGGGCATTATTATAGGTTTAACAGGTTGTTGTGTTCATGAGTGAAGGGATAATTCCAAGTTGAACTGCATGTTAAACAGAAAACAAAAAAGAAATAGTGAAACAGCAAGAAAGCAGAGCAATAATGTGGGAAAGTATACAACACAGCTTAATGTTTGCAATTCCCCACGTGGCAAGTTTCCAATTTAAGCCATGCTGTTGGGAGGCCTCAAGTGGAGGTGATGGGAAAATGTGAAGAGGTTATTTTGCAAAGCTGACAGCGCCCTGCACATGGTTACCCATAACGGAGGAGAAAAAAATAAGAGGCGACAAAGAAGAGGTAAAGCAGCCCTGGTCTCAATGAAACTTCAACCCTGGTAACATCATTCCAATAATGTTCTGCTCTGATATTCTACCTATTTTGAGTGCAGCACCTTACCAAGGTCTGTATCCATTGGAATTAGTCCTTCCGGTGAGGAACTTTGGCAAATAGGAGATACCACTGCAGACAGATGGTAGGCCATTAAAATCAGCTCCGCTACAGTCTCCTTCCACTCCGCTGTTTTTGAAACTGACCTAAAATAGACATTAAAAGCACTGTTAATATGAACAGTAACGCAGGCTGTGTAAACAATCTGGCCATTATTGGTTCATGTAAGTTTATTTTAAGGATTGAGTCACCCAATGTTAGGTATGTAAGCACACTATCAGCTCTCTTTAATCAAGTGCACTCTGATGTACTGGTGCATTTTAATATTAACTTGGGCTCTTGGCAACATACATATTGAATTAAATTATAAATCAAAACACACACACACATCATATGAATGGTAGGTATTTCTATACAGTACTGGTGAATCTCCCATGACATTGCTCATTGCAAATTGGACGATACAGTTTTATACAGCAGGGGCGCTGTACCATGCAACGCACAATGTGGCTGAAAACGTGCAGCTGCGTCAAACTTGCCTGTCCCTTTTAAGCCACAAAGGCTAACTACTGGAAACAGGCACATCCTGAGATAATTGCTGGTGGCGCTCGTAAATTCGCAGCTTTAGAGATACAAGAAATTGGGAGTGTCGTGTCCGACTATGAAGTGTGACAAAACCAAGCTGATGCATATTTCTCAATGTAACAGTAGATCTTCTGTGGTGTTGAGCAGTATCAGAACTACTTATTTATGATGATTGAATATTTGAAGTTGCATTTTTATTCGATGAGGAAAGGGGAGATGAGGGGGCGGGGGGTAAAGGGGGGAGAGGGAGGAAGATACTTTTTTATTTACACATTTCTTCTGCACTGCCTCCCAGTGGAAATGTAATGGAGCTACATGCTAACATGGATGCTGACCTTAAGGGAGAGAATGCAGTTACAGTGCTGGGTTTGGAGCCAACGTTGCATGAGATGTGCTTCAACATTATAAATGCAATCACAGCACCACCTACAGGCCGAACAGGTACCGCAGGTAAATGCTGACATTTCTAAAATGAGTTTACCCAAGGACAAAGCCTCGCGCAGGAATTTTCTATATATTTGGAGATGGAATGTTGCAACTATAAAATATAGTTAACTATATTTAAAATAACTATAATAACAGTCGGCGTTAATAAGATCACTTACTTTAGAGACAGTTGTTGCAGAGTGCCAATGATGCAATGAACTCTTCCATATAAGGGGTTGGAAGCTGCTGTGTGCACCAGGGATCTTTCAGCCTGTCTGATCTCCTCTGACAGGCAGTTCAGCAGGCATTTAATAACTAGAAAATTAGGGGTGAAAGTAAATATAGATTAAATGAAAATAAACAGGAGTCAATAAGTAATCTTTGTATTTATCCATGGAGTCCTGTCTGTACAGCATACAAGTCCCCCGACTGTTTCTGTACATTAGGGCAACGGGATTTTAAATCTAAAGGCGTCTATTAAGGTCCTACAATGGATTAAGTTTTACAGCAATCTCTTTTCATGAAACTGACCTTACATTTCTGAAATGCTTTTGTACATTGCACATTTATCTGTGCCAAAGTTCTGCAAAGATTTTTTTTTAAAGTTATTAACAAGAAGTCAATTGCTGCCAAAAATGTGCAGCCACATTCCACAGTAATACATACAGAAAGGAGAACAGTCACCTAAATAAACAGCTTCTGATTTTGAGCTTATAACATTTCACAAATTACCCACAGAGAACCCATTTTCCCAAAAGATTAAAATAACTATTTAGTAAAACTGTACTGTCAGGTTCTGTTTTCCTTCACTCTATTTATAGAGCTTGCCTCCATGAAAAGGAAACTTCAACTGAGTTTCTGTACCCCAACTGAACTTCAGAAATAGGAGCTAATCAGCCTCCGTGCAGCAGTCTGGTCAAGATAACATAACTGTTCTATAGTGACTAAAGACAAAGACAAAGACTGGACAAAAATAGTAACATAATTCGGGTGTGTCATACAAGTAAAAGCTCAAGAGAAGGCATTTTGGTCCATGGTGAACAATGTATAATTGCAGCAGAGGGGTAGATTTTAACTATTAGGCGACTGAACAAAGGAGCGCAGAGGCCAGCCACCCAACAGGGAGTATGGCCATCGTTAGATGGTGCAGCCCGCTGCAGCAGCATTCCGCATTCTTCTTCTGGAGCCCGGAGGAGAACTCCTGCTCTTCCTGGCCACACAAGAGTCATTTTAGCAGTTACCTTTTCGGGCCTCTTCTGCTGCACCACCAAGTTTGAGAGAACAGAGTGTCCGCGGCTCACACTCCACCCGGTAGGCGGTTAAAATGGCATCAAGGTCCTACGTAGGTCGTAGGACCCCTATTTGTACAGATTAATGAGGCGCCTGCCCGATTTAGGTGGCCGCCTGAGCCGCCCAGCAGCAGGCCTTGGGGGAAAAAATGGTGGTGGTGCAAGGCAAGTCTCCCACCTCTATTTTAGCTCCTCTACTGTCCGGTTTCTGCTGGGCGGAGGGAATTAAAATCTCCCCCAGAATCCTTTCAATTTATTTAATCTCCTGAGAGAGGAAGATAACTACAAATAAAAGTTTCAACAAAAAAATTACATTTTTTTTTTTACAAGCCCTAAAGGCAAATTGGTGAAAATGCCACGAGATCAAATACTACAGTCCACAGTTTTTAACGTCACCAGTTATATTACTCAACACCAACCCTATGATCCCAAGAATGGAACTGTAACATTCTGTTGAGTACCGTCATCTATGCCCAAACTTACATTTGAAGCCTTTTGACTGTGCTTAACCAAATATTCAATCATATTTTTTAAATTATAAATCAACACACTGGTAATTCAGTTTCTTACATAAGCTAAAATACAGAAAAAAAACTCTTTACATATCTAGTTTAAGATCAACCTCGCTGCTGTATCACTATTAGCAGACTTCCTGCAGCAATGCTCATTATATATAGATTAGTATGTTCCTCAGGGAAGGGAAGGGGCTTAACATCTCGAATGAATTTGGAAGAAAATACAAGAGATCTACCCATAAGACATTGGAAACAAAAATGTTCTTTGATCCAGGAAAATAGTGTTTTCCTTAGCCCCGGCAGGTATATAAATATCACAATTACATCAATAAATCTCTGCATGTGATATGGGGGACCAGCTATTTACTTTTATTTTTAAATAAAAAGGCCAATAAATATGCAAAACTTCAGTTTAATCTTTTCTTATTTGCATCTTTCATTTTTTAACAAATATCTCAGTGTATTTAAGCAGAATCATTTGATAAATGTAGCACTTTTGTTCAGAAGCCCCGTCTAAACTTGAGTAACGGTACATCCCGCCAGGAGTTGCAACTCATCGAGATGAGCAATTATTATTTGGCAAGTTATCAGCGTAACCAAAAGGCAGCAGCTGCTGTAGCCATTTGCAATAACAACTTGCATTTATATAGCGCGTTTAACATAGCAAAACATCCCAAGACGCTTCACAGATGCGTAAACAGGCAAAAAAAATATCGACATTTAAAATACATGAAAAATGAAGATTCCATTTTAAAACTTGGCATTGTTTAAAGTATCTGATGTTACATGCTGTAAACAAATCATTGAATAAAACGCCTATATTTTTCTCCCCAACAGAAAAATGGTAGGAGCTCATGCTTTACCCTGTCTTTGATATTTCATACAAAAAGAAACACATTCCAGTCACGTTCATTGTTCCAAAAAACTGCATAGGGATTTTAATTCACAGTAATTTTCCACTGATACACCAGCGTGGAGGAATAATGCAGGGTTAGAAAAGCAAGTCCTGGCATTCTCTGAATGGCCAGCCTTTCTATCAACCACAACCATTTCCAGAAGAGAGAGGCACAGGTACATGCTGAGAGTGTTGGCCTGTCAGTTCGTGTTTCTTCCGCTTGTCCTGGGTACCCAGTGTCTGCTAGCTGTCTAGCTGGGGGGAGGAAGGCACAGTTTAAGTTGTTTCCCATGATTAGTAAATGAGAGGAAAGGTGAGGTGGAAAATGTGGGGAAGTCCACTTTTGGGACATATACATTGACCATATGCTGTCCCACTACTCAACCCTTTATTCAAGATAGATTGATTGTCCGCTCCAGGGATGATTGTCTCCAGTGTGAAGGGAAGATGCTCATTAATCAGTACAGCCACTCCTCTCCTCTCCAGTAGGAGGCTGCCGCTGGTTGGCCAAAATGGTGGGTCCCCTGCAGAAATGCCATGTTTGCTTGCTCCTTCTTGAAGCAGTCAGGATTTTCTTCCATTCAATTGGTGATTTAGACATTTCGCATTCAGGACGGTAGTTTGGAGTTCAGCCGTGATAGGGATCCGGCTGCTGTCTTCTGTGTGCTGGGACCTGGTTGAGCCCCTTGATGTGTGTGGTTTGCCATGGGTACGATCCACAGAGAGTGTTCCTGTTGGTTGTAGGCCTCCAGGTGTTGATTTCCTTCCCACCTCCCTCAGAATGTCACCCTTTTTGCACCTGTCAATTACTGTGCAAGCTTTTTCCCCCCAGTACCATTAAGCCATGTTCCCTCCCCCCTCTCACCCACAATATCTCCAACTTCCAATCTGTTTCATGGAGCATAATTCCCATGTCAAAAGCACAGAGGCATGCAGGTAGCCTTGGCCTGTCTCCATTCCTATGCACGGCCATGGTCCTTGAGTAACCAGACAGCTAGTGGCCTCCAACTGTAATTTCCTGTATGATTTAGAGCCTCAAGTACTTTGAGATAGCATTCTAGTTCAACAATTGTTACCCCACAGAATTACTATGCTTGAGCAGCATTGGGTAGCAAGATCGTTTAACAAAGCCATGGTTGCTGAGTGTGTGGTTAGTGTTTGTAGACTCCACTGCCTAGAGTTTGTGTTGGCTTTCCCTTCCTTAATCCAGGCAGAGCTGTCTGTGGGCATCTGGCACTATGCAGATTAGCTTGAGGGGGCTTGATTACCTTACGTTGGTTGTATTGACCTTCTGAAGCCCTGTGTGTCCATCCTCCTCCTTCTCGGGGGCTATTTTTGGAGGGCTTGAGGGAGCAATTCCCAGATGGAGGGACAGGTATGTTTCTGTGGGCTCTCTCAGTGCATTGAAGGGGGAGGGGGATAGAGGTAGATCATTGTCTGCCAGAATTGAAAGCCCAGCAGAGTAAGTTATCCTGTATCTGATGCCTCAGTAATGGAGGGCAAGTGTGATACTATTGAAGACTTTGTTTCTCTGCAGGATCAGGTCTGCAAAGATTGAGACAGGTCAGTTTTGAAAGGGCACCTCTGGCCCTCACCTGGGACATTATCACCTTCATCCATGCCTTTGTTCCCTCTAGACTTGACTATTCCAACACACGCCTGGCTGGCCTCCCACGTTCTACCCTATGTAAACTTGAGGTCATCCAAAACTCGGCTGCCCATGTCCTAAATCGCACCAAGTCCCATTCACCCATCACCCCTGTGCTCGCTGACCTACATTGGCTTCCAGTTAAGCAGTGCCTCAATTTCAAAATTCTCATCCTGGTTTTCAAATCCCTTCTAGGAGCGATATTTCACAGACCCATCACCCCTGTGCTCGCTGACCTATGTTGGCTCCTGGTAAAGCAACGCCTCGATTTCAAAATTCTCATCCTTGTTTTCAAATCCCTCCATGGCCTTGCCCCTCCTTATCTATGTAACCTCCTTCAGCCCCACAACACACCGAGATATCTGCACTCCTCTAATTGTGCCCTCTTGAGCATCCCTGATTTTAAATCGCTCAACTATTGGTGGCCGTGCCTTCAGCTGCCTAGGCCCGAAGCTCTGAAATTCCCTCCCTAAAGCCCTCCACCTCTCTACCTCTCATCTCATTCCTCAGTCAAGACCCTCCTTAAAACCTACCTCTTTGACCAAGCTTTTGGTCATCTGCCCTAATTTCTCCTTATGTGGCTCGGTGTCAAATTTTTTGTCTTATAACACTCCTATGAAGCGCCTTGGGACGTTTTACTACGTTAAAGGTGCTATATAAATACAAGTTGTTGTTGTTGCTTATTCTCTGAAAAATCAGGAGTCATTCGACAAAGGTACTGAGGCAGCATGAGTCCAGGGCATGGGGATTAGAGTTCTGTGGGCACTTTCTAGCATCAAGTTTACCCTGTCATCTAGGTCTACAAGGGATCTGAGGGTCTCTAGGTTAAAAGGGGAATGCGTGATCATACTCTGAAACTGTTCTAATAACTACAATCAAAACAAGTCAGTTGTAGGAGTGGCGCATTGTTGAAATCTCTCAACTGGAGTGGGAGGGAGCAATGCTATTTTGCTGATGTACATTCAATGCCTGCAGGAGGAGGTTAGAGGCATGAAGCATACAAAAGAAAATAATGAGCAGATATAGTTGTCCATCATGTTCCCCAATAATCTAAATGCCAGTGTTCAAACTCCATCGTCCATTAATCTGCAACCTAGGGGTGGGTATCTCGACTGTAGTCTCTAGACAGTGCTGCAACATGAAACCATACTTCTACTTATGAATTCAATTGGTAAATAATTGTAGAAATTTCTTCATAAAACAGCAAAAAAACCCTACTTTTAATGTAAACATAGTCCTTTTGGACTCATAATATGGAGCTTGAGGAAGAGGAGCAAGTAAATTAAGAAAAAAAAAGACTCTGGCTTTTACCAGTAACAATGTATTGAATTGTAGATCGACACGAACCTGCTAAAATATTGGTTTCCAGGATCTCCGTATCTGCAGGTCGCTTTCCATGAACTTTGCTGAGGTCATCAAACTGGTAGCCAATGGTTTGTTGTTTTGAAGAACAAGCATGTAAAGCTGGCAGCAAGCCTTCTTGCTGTACCAGAAGAGCCAGGAGGTGTGAAGCAGTGATGCAGTCATAAGGTTTGGTACTGGTCGAAAGGTCCAAAGCGGCCTGCAAAAGTGTTTGCAATTTCTCACTCTCCTGTAAGGTGGGGGAGAATAGAGTAACATTTAATAAACAGCTCCAGCCAAAAGAAACAGCCATGACAACTACCCAAAAAACACACAAAGGACTTTAAACATGTTCCCGAGTGTAATTGTTTCTGACAGGATAATCAGATACAGGTTTCTGAATATAACCTTTGTGGCACTGATGCTTGTACATGACTAAATACTCCAGCATATACAATGATGGGATGAGTGCAGGCCAGAAGAAAATCAGGGAGAACCACTGGAAATTCCCAAGATTGAAATCACCAAAGGTCTGAAACCGGGAGTCAAATAATAAAGGTTCTTTGGCAGATCTTGTGAACAGAATTTGCAATGTTACAGTAATAAAGTAATCTTCTGGTCATGTGTATCCCCAAAAATCTGGAATATGTGACTGAATGCAGAAGGTAGTATGAGTAGATAGCATCAACAAGAAACATCCATATATGGTATTTGTTTTATGTGGTTCACTGAACATTCATCAAGGGTAAAAATGTTAGATATCTAAAAAGACAGCTCTACTAACAAGACTGAAGGTTTACTAAACTGAAAAATAGGAGAGTCAACAGTCCAGTAAATTTACTTTTTGTTTATTCATCAATAGGAAGCGAGCCACAATGCTATGTTATTAGAGTTGGAATCACAGACTGTAAATGACAAGAGAATTAAGAGTCCATGATACATTTTCAACTTGTACATATATATCCGTACAAAGTGAAGTAATTCCTTTCCTCGTTTGAATTAGTGTTTGCAAACAGGGAGCTCATTTTCATCAAGACACATACAAGCTCATATACACACAAACAGATTGAAATAGTATTTTAAAGATAGTGATGACATGTGATCTGGAATGCACTGTGCGAAAGGGTGGTGGTAACAGATTCAATAGTAACTTTCAAAAGAGAATTGGATAAATACTTGAAGGGAAAAAATTGCAGGGCTATCGGGAAAAAGCGGGGCAGTGGGACTAGTTGGATAGCTCTACCAAAGAGCCGGCACAGGCACTCCTTCTGTGCTGTATGATTCTATGATTCAATAAAATACTGCATATTTTGTTTAAAATGATGAGTAGAGCAACGCGGAGCTCCAACACTCAACATGACAGAGGCGGAGGGCACAGGTTCAATCCCTCATGTTACTGAGCTGTGTGCCATGTACAGAGAAGGCACTGTTCCACTGAAGGACAGGAAAACTGGAGTGAGACGTGTTTGTTGGTGGCCGCAGTGTGTGTGTGTGTGTGTGTGTGTGTGTGTGTGTGTGTGTGTGTGGTGCAGAGCACCATTGATAAAGGCTCAAGTGCAGGTCACTTGCTCTCCTTTTTTGTCCTCTCTGCAACAGAATGCACACGGCCCACTGAGAACTAGGGTTAAAACAACAAAAAATATGGTTTCACTCCAATATTGTCATATGTGTGAGCAAAAGATTTGTTAATGGCCTATTTTTGTTGGAAGGCTTTTGAATCAAAACTTAAAATTTCTCATTTAGTGCAATGAAATTTAAGCCAATTACTCTGCCCGTTTATCAGAACACTACTTTAGTAAAATCCAAAAACTGGCTTATTAGCCCAATGTTCAATGTAGAACAGAGTTGAGGGAAAAAGGATCCAACTTGGTATTAATGCATTGGATGAACTGAGGACAATCTTTTCACAGAAAGCACCTCTATGCAAATTAAACCACATAAGCCCTCTTTAGCAAGGAAATGAATATAGCATGCTAGAAAATTAGAGTACAAGCTAAAATGAGAAAAAGCCATTGAGCCTCTCCATTCATTGAGCTTCATGTACAGGGCCCCAAGACAAGACATTTCCTGCCTTGGCACCTGACTCTGCATTTCCATTTCTCTCATTTGAATTCAAGACCTTTCCTATTCTGCTTGGAGAAGTACAAGATTATGTGTGAGGCTTATAGTTTAAAAAAGATGAGAGAAATATACTCAACAATATTACCAAATTTATTTTTGGTTCCATTTCACTTTAAAATCTAAATATAGAATACTAACGGATCTCACGTGGCACTGCTCATGACAAGTCTGAAAAGATGCTGTTTTATAACGCCAGGAGCATTAAATCATACAATACATACCAGCTGGAGCTGTTGTTAGCCAGGGCTCCTCTTTGAAAGCCACAAAGTCTAACTGGACCAGAGCACAAAATATGGGTTTAGAAATTTGCCCTCTCTCCCGATCGACCCCCCACTTCTGGTCCCTTTCTTTACTTACCTGTGGACCGCCACTGGGGATGCGGCGGCTCGATCTTCGAGGCCGCTTCTCCAGCGAGCTGCCTGGGGACGGCAATTAGGTGTCCACATCTCGCCGGTTAGATGAAAATGAGGCCCAACATTGTGTGCGCATTGGGCCTATCCATTCAAGCACAGGGATTATTCCCGGATTGTGCCTGTTTATAGCCACAAATTAATTTTTACCCCATGATCTTCTAGTTGTTCAACTACTCCCTGTGGAGAAGTGTTGTCAATAGGCACATCCTGAAATCAATTAGAGGCTAATTGCTGTTGCTCAGGGAAGCAAGATATTGGGCCAGATTTTGCTGAAAAAATAACGGCAGCTGATCAACGCACGCAGTTATTAATGCACAAATCAGCTCGCAACTTGTAGCAAGCAAGAGATATGCCATGAACTGCGAATCGCCACAAGTTGCTGGCTGATTTGCGCTGCTCCGGCCATTAACTTCGTGAAATCTCACGTTTAACCTCCCCATGATTTTCATGAAGATGCTGTATTTGTACATTAATTGCCCATTAAACTCACCACAGAAAGTTAAGTCTTGTAATTATCAGCATAAGTACCCTTTTTAACTATATGATAATTGTTGACTGGCAGTCATTAAAAATTAAGTGTGGAGTTTGATATCCTTTATATAAAGGATATCAAACAATTTGAAACAACAGAGCCTGCTTGAAAAGAATTATTAGAAACCTATTGATCAATTACCAAACCATTGCCTTAAGTCTGTTACCTGTAATCCTAAAACTGTAGCTGGAAGTTTCTTCAAAAGATCATAGGCTAAAAGTTTCAATTCTTCAAAGGTGCTGTTCAAACAGCCTAGTAAAGCATCGGCATAGGCTGGCTGCAAGACATCAGTCATTTGCATCACTCTGTAAGTCTGACCTGTAGAAAAGCAGTTTGAAACAAAGTACAAAATCACTAAATCCATTATCAAGGCAGTTAATGTTTATTTTTTTTGTTAAAAAGAATTTGCAAACTTCACTATACTGCATGGATAATTTTGTTTCCCCCAATACGTTAAACACTCCCTACTGTACAGGAATCGAAACTGTATTATAATGCTGACATGAAATTGCTTTGACATTAAACATGAGACAGTTTATTCCCATCTTTACATAAAAGCATCTACTATTGAAGTTATAAAAGAAACTAACTAAAATCATGTAAAATTGAGCATGGATGGTTAAAGGCATTCAATGACTTTGGAGAGGCAAGGATGTTGAAGGCAGAGTGGTAGTTTGCAAGGACAGAGGAGTTGAAGGGGTTTATTTGAAGAGTGGGGTGTTAACAGTAGTTTTGAAATCAAGAGGGACAGTACCTGAAAAGAGGGAGCGGTTTACGATATCTGCTGACATAGAGGCCAGGAAAGAGAAGTTGGGCTGTTACTAGTTTAGTGGGAATAGGTCGAGATAGCAAGAGGTAGGTTTCTTGGACAAAATGAGCTCAGAGAGCGCATGAGGGGAGATAGGAGAGAAACTGGAGAAAAATGTGGGTTCACAGCTAGGGCAGGCATAATGGCTTGTCAGACAAGAGGAAGTGGGGAGAAGCAAGAGAGGCAGCTGAACTGATCGTCTCAAATTGAGGACGAAGAAGTTCACGAGTTCCTCACACTTGTTGTTGGAGGTCAGGGTAGAGCAGGCAGAGGAAAGGAGTGCAAGGAGAATGTGGTAATGGAGTGGAGAAAAGAGACAAGGGTTTATCTTTGCTCTCCTGGATGAGTGTGTGGTTTTGGCAGGAGAGTGAGGCCCAATAGCACTTGATATGGTCCTGCCAGATCTGGCGATCGATGGCTAAACCAGTTGTGTTCCAGATACACTCAAGTCTGCACCTCCTTGGACTTGAGGGAACAAAGATGGAGGTCATACCAGGGCGAACAACCAGGATGGGAGAGAGTAAATGTTTTGCTGGGGACAAGGGCATCAAACGTGGACATAAGGGAGTAGTTAAACAGATTGATGGCTGCGAAAGTATAGTGGCAAATGGAGGGCTAAAGGTTAGGCAGTTGTGTTTTAGGAAGTGCAGTTGTAAGCGACGTGGGGTGACGGAGGAGGGAGAGAGTTTTTAGTAGCATTGTCCCAAAAGCACAGCATATGATCACATTCCATCTAACTTACCCTCCAAATTTTCAAAAACTTCAGCAATTATTCCTAAGAGACTCAAGACAGTGAATTTGCTTGGGAATGAAGCACCTGGAAACAAAGCTTGGAATAGTCTGTCACACACCCAGACCATAAAATCCTGGAAGATAAAAATAAAAAGTCTATGCATAAATACTGATTTGCTCCCACATTTCAGTTGTAACAACTAGTTTGTCTCAATTTTAAATAAAACTTTAATTGTTCACTATAATCAAGGTTATCATATCTGTACTGCAAGAAATCTCATTCAACCTTGTGCTGATGATGGCAGTGTGAGAATATTAGGAATTTCCACCGTAAAACATACTTGCTCATGTCGCTTATCCGCAGTGTCGACCAAGACTGGGAATTCACAATGGGGAAATTGCAACTCGGTGCGTAGTTCCTACCACTCTGGTGTAGTGTAGCAGTAACATGCATCACCTAACGACTGTTTTTTTTTAAAAACACAACTGATAGACAAAAGAGACCGACAATACTCACCAAAAAAGTCCAAAAATGTGTGGGTTAGGTTGATTTGGCTATGATAAATTGACCCTTAGTGTTAGGGGGGATTAAATATGTGGGGTTATGGGGATAGGATGGGATATGTTAGGGGGAATTAAATACGTGGGGTTACGGGGGTAGGGTGGGATATGTTTACTGTGGGGATTGAAGCAGGGACAGGGTACTGGATTTGGATGATCAGCCATGATCGTATTGAATGGCGTCGTCTTTAACTTCTGAATGTCCAAGGTTCAAATTTTAGAAAATAATCTCATATTTGTAAGTTTCTGCATCACTGAAATGTAATCTTGATGGTAATCATTAAAAATAAGTAACAACACGTAATCTTGCTTGGTGGGACTAGCCATTGGGACTATGGAGCTCAAGGTGATGAATTCTTTGGCTCCCCTTCAGCTAAACTAAAATTGGATTGAGGGAAAGGGTAAGTCCTTGTAAATCTTGGTGGGTTGTGGGCCACCTCCTATTACACAGCGAGGGACCTTGAGAAGTCATCCAAAAGAACAAGACGTCTCTGTGCCATTTCATTCAGTTACTTAGTCATTCATTCCCTTAGTAATCCACGGAATCATTCATTGTTCAGTTAATCTATTTCTGGGCAATGACCCAGCCTTCATGATTATACTTGGAAAGACTGCCATAAAACATGCAGATCGAATGCATATTCTCATTTGCTTTTATATAATACTGCATTTCATCACATCCCAAGTATGCATATAGTTTGTTCTGTGCCACGTAAAATCCTCAACATTTTTACAAGGGAACGAAACTTCGCTAGGATAAACTGAGGCAAAGATAAAATTTTCCATAGGATTTCACCAAGGCACAGATGGACGTTCATCCTTAAATTTAGCACTGTCCTTAAATTAAAACAGAAGTTTTACTGGATATATATTATTCAGTCTCAGCCAAAGAACCAGAATACTGAATTTTTTTAAAAACCTGATAATCAATTACATTGTGCATATCCAATTTTAATGATTCAACAAAACTACAGTCATTTATTTATATGTATGTGCACATAGTGTTCTAATTAAATCGTTATTTTGTACCTTATACCGTTGGAGCTGAACTTCTGGAGCTTGATCAATTGGTTTTTCTTCACACATCGTATTCTTCTGCCTATTAACAGTCTGAGTCTGTTTATAAAGCACTTGGGAACTGTCCCGTAGCCTACAGAATAGCTGCAGAGAAAATTGAAAAGATAGTGTAAATACCAAAAACATTGTAAATATTATTTTGTTACCAAATTCTATATACTGATCATGAGAATCCTGCTAGAAGGAAAAATACAAAAAAGAGAATTAAAAAAAAATTGTCCTACCTTTCTCATTAACCACACAATCTGCTGCCTCATCGCAGGAGACTGACTGTTCAGGTTATATGGCAGGAAGAATTTTATTAAAGCTAGCTCTTGCTGGGATAGAGCTTCCGTACTGCGGTGTGTCTCACACACCAAACCCAAGGCATCGAGACGGACCTGTAAGAAGAAGAATTTATATTTTTGTAATTTTGTTATTTTAACATTTCCCTCTTCCTCCAAATACTGCGCCTTTCATATTCATGTGATCGCTGACTAGAAAAGATCTACTATTACTGTCAATTGTCCTGTTTAGACCAGCACTTCACGTCTGCACATTGCTGTATCCAAAACTGAGAACAGTAATGAGAGCCTAGAGCCAATTCTTCATTGCCCTCACCCATTTCCTAACATGGCTGCCCTTCTCAAAATGAAGCCTTTCATCTAATAGCCAGAGTAGTCCTGACAACATTTATACTATTCGATCAGTTGTACATGGTAATTAGAAAAGATGAGCCCTGATACAATTGCCCTGCTTCCAAGGTACAGTGCCCTGTTTCCAAGGTACAGTGCCCTGTTTCCAAGGTACAGTGCCCTGTTTCCAAGGTACAGTGCCCTGTTTCCAAGGTACAGTGCCCTGTTATCCTGCATATAGCCTAGCCAAGAAAAGGCAAACTCTTCATGATTGAGAGTCCATTATTGGGTACCTCAAAAACCTAAACCTCTGTATCCGACAACAATCTTACTTAGAAATTTTGACAATTTAAACAAATGCCTAGCATACCAAACATTAAGGATGTTTTGAAGAGGGGTGATTGAAAGACAGAAATGCCACACACAGCAAAATATTGAGATATCAAAAAACACTATGCCTGCTATGTACATCCATTTCACAGTAAGCAGCATCAAATCCTAAATTATTAACCTCAGTATTGTAATTTGTTTCAGTTTTTGGTCAGGCAGGTGCCCGACATGCACAGAAACATCACTACGGTTTAAAGTTTCCAAACCACCACACAATCAGCACATGCAAAGCTTCGGTTTGTCCAATAACCAGTGCACATTCTCTCCTCATAGTAACACACCCCACTTATTTAAGTCCAGAGAATTTAGGTGAAGGCAGGCAATAGCTGAAGCTTAGGGACCCCTCCACCTCAAGTGTGTGCTGGAGTTTAATCTGCTAAAACCGCACAGTTTACCAGCACAGAGCACTGGCAAACTTCCCACTGCTTCACTGCCAGGACCACCTACTTGCGAGTGCACTGACTTGCAGGGTTATCTGGAGCCGAGTGGGAGGAATGAAAATTGTTTGGACACATCGTATATGACACAAACTAAACCTTCAGTGGGATTTTTCCGTCATTTAAGAATGATGGAAAAGACTAAAGCGCTCTTTTATCAATTACTGTCTTCAGGATAAAATTGTCATCCACCAGGACATCAGGTACCAATATGAATCAGCAATTAAGACAGCTGCCTCTCGTATCCTCCACTTCAAGATCCTCTCGAGCAGTACAAAGTTACAACACCAGACTAGACGGTACCCATTACCATTTTCCAGAAGGTTAGCCCGTCACTCATGATGGTGAGCAGAGATGAGGCTGCCAGTAAAATGCTAAGAACAGACACCCCAAGCCCATTCTGTACGATGCTACCCGAACTGTGCTTATGTTCACTAAGGGACACGAGCAATTTAATAGAATTCAATTGACCAGTTTCAGAAGGGAAGCTCCGCTATATCCACACTGCACCTCACTTAGTGGATGATGTCCAAGTACTTTACAGGGCAGAGGAGTAGCCCTTGTACAAGGGAGGATGTGAGCTATGTGCCCTGAATGATTTCTTATTTGTGGATGGTGGAAGTTAGGAGAGCGTGGCAGAAATCGTGTGTGGAGAAGACAAATGTATGGATTAGGATTTCAGTAGAAGAGGAACAATAGGGCAACATTTCAGAGGTGGAAGGTGATATTAGTAATAGATGGGATGCATGGTAGGTAATTAAGCTTGAAATAATCAAGCAGCATCCCAAGGTTCCGCACCTCTGGAGTTAGCATCCAGAGGAGGTTAATGAAGTCAAGAGTGTGCGTGCATAGTTTTTTGTGGGAGCTGAAGGGAACAATTTAGATTGTCAATATCAGTCTGCACTGCCTAGCACGGTTCTCCAAGACCATTCTCATTCTGCCCCGTAACGAATAGCTATTTGATTAGTACTTCATTAAAAGTCCACCGAAAGTCAGAACCGCCTGGAGTGACCGACAGCCTAACATGAGGTCACAGACCTCAATATTAAAAAGGTTCTCAAATCGCTGTACATACCTGTTCATGCTTGTGAACCAAAGCCTGCTTTATCAGGCCAACAGGTACCTGCTGGTCCCACGCAAATTTCTCAGCAGTGCTCCACAGTCCTTGAGCTCTTGCTGCTCTCAAGCAGGTCATCAGTGCTCCAAGAGCACCTCTACTGCTGAAAGGACCTAATGCAAACAGACCAGGGATTTTGTTTAGAACCAGAAAGATTCATCAATAAACCTAATTTTGAAGTACATTTCTCCAAATCACTAATCAGCAGTAGTATAACATTTGCTTTTATTTACAGTTACTCTTTAAGTGGGGGGGTTTTTCGGTCAGGAATTGCACACAGATTATATGCATTTCATGTGGGGGAGGAGAGAAAAAGAGATGCACTGATACCTACTTACCTGATGTGCATGATGGACCTATCCCAAGGTTTGTACAGGATGAAAGAAAGGGGAAAATAATTCAACAGTGCAATATTTAAATGACTGCTATTCTTGTATGGAAGCTGCAATTTTTGTTTCGGAGTAGAAAATTAGAGAACAGGGGATTAACAACTATTGGAAAATCTGTAGCAATAATTTGGATATTGACCAATGTTGCATAATAATCAGCCTTCATGTACAATATGCAAATCTTCCATTTACAAATTCTAAATCTTAGTAAAAATACTTAATTTCCTTTTTTTATAAAAGCACATATTTTAAGATACTAAAGCATAATACTAACCACAAATGTAAAAGCACCAGTAGCAACATATGGAAACCAAGCAGATTGAATATCTGGACCAGGTTTGTTAGTAAAACTAATAAATATCTAATTTTGGAATGGAAATTTTTCAACCTAAGTGACAGTTCTCTGTTGCCATGTTAAACAGGGAGCAATCATCATCAATTACCTTTATCCTACAGTCAGTACGATACTATTAATTATTTATTATTTTAAGCGTTTGTCACTTTTGTTTTAAGCGGCCTAACTTGTGACTAGTTTCCCAATTGGCATTTTCACTCTTCTGCTGAAGCCCTATTTTTGGGAGATTGAGGCACTCCCATGTCATGCCTCAGCCTCTCTGGAAGTGGGGAATTTACAGAGAATGGGAATGGGAAGACCAAGCAAAGTTTGGGTATTTTTCATTTTTTTCTTAAAAAGAAACTATTTTAGTCATAACACGAAGGAGCAAACTGCAGAATATGGAACTAGACTAACATTATAATTCCATGATGTGGAGATGCCGGCGTTGGACTGGGGTGGACAAAAATCAGAAGTCGCACAACACCAGGTTATAGTCCAACAGATTTATTTAATTTTACAAGCTTTCGGAGCTGTTCGCTCCTTCTTCAGGTAAGGTAGCTGTGAGAGAATCTCCCAGAATTCTGGGAGATTCTCTCACAGCTACCTTACCTGAAGAAGGAGCGAACAGCTCCGAAAGCTTGTAAAATTAAATAAATCTGTTGGACTATAACCTGGTGTTGTGCGACTTCTGATTATAATTCCAGATAGAGGTCTTATCTTGGGAGTCATTTTTATGTATAGAGATTTCTATATTAATTTATTTTGCACATTTCCTGATGTATGAATAAAATCTCAAAAAACAAATTGCATATTCATGATACGGGAAAAAAAATTCCATACCAACAGTTCCCTGTTATCAACTGCAACCACAAAGTAATTATCTAAGCTTCTAAACAATTAATTATTGCCTTTCATACCCTGGCTACCATATCCTGAAAAATGTCAACATTTCTGCAATCAGCCAGATCTAATCATCTTTTCTAAAATTGTGGTTCTTTAGTGCTAAACAATGAGACCATTTAAAAAAAATTAATTGCATTAACATTCAAAATCCTCAAAAGGTTAAATATTGGAAGGTTGATCAACTCCATATCTAAAACAACACTCTGATGGTTAGGATAAAATTATTTTTTGGAGCAATTAGGCGATTAAATGCAAAATTTTGCCCTCCATGCATTTAACAGTACTTTTATCAGAGGAAGTGAACAAGTATGCATCATCAATAAAAACAGACAGGGAGCTGTTCTTCACAGCATTACTGATAACTGAATAAAGCTAGTCACCACTGATACCCTGGAGACCATACATACACTAATTACAGTACCTTTTACATTGCCAGATCCCATGGCGTTTCAGTGGGAAAAGGGTTGAATATTGAACACGGAGCAGTGATTTGGCAAGAGTTAGGGGAGGTGATGAAAGGGCAATGTCAAAGTTTAGGTTTTGAAGCCTTTGAAAGTAGGGAGAGATGAAGCAAAGCAGACAGATTTAGGAGGGGAGTTCCAAAGAGGAGGACTATGATGGCTGAAGGCGCAGTCATGGATGGTGGCACAGATGAAGGGAAAGGGTGGGGGGGGGGGGCGCAGTAAACAAACAGTGGTCCAGACTCAGAAAAACAGTGAGAGCTGGAACAGGTTAAGAAAACAGAAGAACCTCCATTTATATACGTAGCATCTTTCATGACCTCAAGATGTCCCGAAGCACTTTACAGCCAATTAAATACTTTTGAAGTGCATTTACTGTTGTAGGGAAACGCAGCAGCCAATTTGCGCACAGCAAGGTCCCGCAAACAGCAAATAATGACCAGATAATCTGTTTGTGATGTAGGTTGAGGAATAAATATTGGTTATGCCACCGGGCAGAATTCCCCTGCTATTTGTTGAATAGTGCCATGGGATCTTTTACGTTCACCTGAGGGGGCGGACAGTGCCTCGGTTTTACGTCACATCCGAAAAACAGCACCCCTGACAGTGCAGCACTCGCTTGATACAGCACTGAAGTGCTAGCCTAGATTATGTGCTCAAGTCTCTGGAGTGGAACTTGAACCCACAATCATCTAACTCAGAGACAAGAGTGCTCCCACTGAGCCAAGGCTGAACCAAGGCCACGGAGGAGAATGCTCTCCACCATTTGACAAGACATTACCAAATCAGCACCACCTCAGCAGTTCACTCACAAATAGAAATTCTCAGCTAAACGTGTGTGTAATGTTTCAGCCATGTATTTTCAGCAAGTTTTAAACATTTAGGACTAAAAAGAAATTGCAATCTTTCCAGCTGCAAATATTCAGTGCTGTGAGGTGTTATTTTTCACCTTTCTGCTTAGCCTCTTACAGTAATAGAAAGTGAAAAGCCAACAGACAGCAGCACTGTACAATGCTACGTTCAACTCTTATTTAGTAATTCCCAGTCCACTGCTTTTAGTATACGCTTTACTCTTCCAAAAATACGAACTAAAATAGTATTGCATACAGTTTTTAAAAAAATCCTGTGCACTCTACAGGGTACTGGAAACCAAGTTAATTCTACTATAAAACATCAACCTAGTACCGCTTCATGCTTCAATGTAACCATCAATACTGGTCTTCATAGGAACTATTCTGTATTGCTTAAACGTAGCACGAAATTGCCAACTTTATTAAAAGTTGAACAGGGCCCAGTTTCTCTTCTAGATGGTGAACAATCTGCTATGCAGTTTCAGCATTTTCTGTTTACATACCAATGCTAAAACTTAGTATTTTCATCAAAGGCCAATTGCAGTCTTGGCATTTCCTCCATTGTAATATTATTTGAAATAAACAATATTGAAATACTAAATTTGAAAATTTTAAGTTGAACGAAAACAGAGTTACAAAAGGATTAGATTTCTTGTATGACAATTACCCAAATTTGTCCAAAGACAGCAGGAGTTTTTTTTTATCCTTTTCAATAAAGTGTTTGTTCAGATTTTGGTACAAAAGATGCAGTGAATATAAAAAGGAAAGCATTAAAAAGCTGCAAATTAGCCCTTCTAAAAAATATCTACAAATTGAAAACTTCACCAGTTAATCAGCTGGATAATAGATGACAAACAATTGCAAACCATTCAACCAGTGCAAATGTCATTACTATTGTTCCTCCATCCTACTCACCAACGTTGCTGGCCTTGTCAGAAGACCGAAGCTCTTTGATCATACAGGTCAGGCTGTCAGGATTGCATTTCAGTAGTTTGGGAAGATAGTAGTCAATGATGTAAGTTGTTTGGCTGGGTTTTTCCTCACATAGTGTCATAAGAAATGGAGAGACCCAAGTTTCATGCCATTGTTTAATCCAATTGCTGGACTGGGATGAAGACATCAACTGATTCTTATGACTCACAAACATTTTTTCCAATAGGTCACTTGCATATGTTGCTAGCGACTGATCAAGCATTACCCTTAGAACTTGTTTAGGAATGGAGTCATCCACAGTTAGTATATGATCAGTACCCAAATATTCCACTAAACAACTGAGTGAAACGTATTTCCCTTTGATGTGCCATTCCAGACCCAACAAGCTCTGTGTCATATTTAAGAAGAAAGGATCTGTCATTCCACAGGAATCATCAGTGGTCTTCTGGTGAATTTTCAAAATGTTTTTAAATACAGTTTTAGTCTGATGTCTCACAGCATCCAAAGGATGTTCCCAATGTGCCCATACGTATTCCAGCAGCTTCTGAATGGCTTCAGAGTTTCCGTTCAGGGAATTTTTCAGATACTGAGAGCACGAGTCTGAATGGAGAGCATCTAATGCAGAAATAGTCCAAAGACTCAGAATCCTGGAAATTGACATTGCCATGCTGGATTCCTTCAAACTGAAATAAGAATAAATCAGTGACACAGCAGCACAACTTTTACCAATGTTAAAATACTATGCGGTACAGTACACTTACTATACCCAATTCATCATAAGAAACCTTAATGTCCAGGAAATTTGTTAAAGCAAGCAGAAAGCCAATAATTCACAGAATCACAGAATCCCCACAGTGCAGATAGAGGCCATTTCGGCCCATTGAGCCTGCACCGACACATATCCCACCCTATCCCCACATATTTAATCCCCCTAACACTAAGGGTCAATTTATCATAGCCAAATCAACCTAACCCGCACATCTTTGGACTGTGGGAGGAAACCGGAGCACCCGGAGGAAACCCACGCAGACACAGGGAGAATGTGCAAACTCCACACAGACAGTTAGCCGAGGCCGGATTCGAAACCGGGTCCCTGGCGCTGTGAGGCAACAGTGCTAACCACTATGCCACCGTGCTGCAAATAAAGGGCCTATTTTCCTGTCCTTAATACCCAGTGTGTGCTAGTTCATGGACTGGGAAGAGGGAGGAGACCCCGAATGCTGGGTGTCCATCTCTTTTGCACACAATGTGCATCTCTGATGTGCCACAGAGAAAGCTCCCGCTTGAAACAGGTGGGAGCTTCATTATAATATGAAAATGATGCAGAAGCACCATTCTGACACCTCCTACATCTTTTTCCAGCCTTTACGCCAAGTCTATGTCACTTCCAAACAAAACTCATACATAACGGGCATCCAGGTGTGGAGCAGTATACAGGTAAGTTTAAAGGAATGGCAAGAAGATTCATGCAGCAGTTTTGGCACCATTTCTGGACAGCTTTTCCCCCCCCCCCTCTTAGCTTCTTATGAGCCTTTGTGCCTATAGTGTATATTTTTTTTGCCCCTGGCACCCTTGTTGGCATTAACTGGTTTTCCAATGAGAGTTTCTCATCTGAGGTGCTTGGAAGAAAAGGAAGACTACTGAAAAGGATGCCAGGTTGGTCCGGCTGCATGAGAGGTGCTCTATGCCCACGCGATGGCAACTGTACATTTGTAGGTAATGTCGCATCTACCTGGCAACAACTGTGGGAGCAGTCTTCACATGGCCCTGACCTTCAGAAAGTCAGGTGCAGTGCTATGCCATCTGACAAAAGGCTACTTACTGCTAACATACATCTTAGGGCTGACACAGCCAATGACAGTGCGCACCAGCTGAAAATCTGTCTCCATCTTGTTCCAAGCATGCTGCAGTGCAGATTGATGGGGATGGTGCTGTGGAGTGGCAGAGAGTGACCCTCGTTGCAAACATCTCAAGCAGCACCAGCTCGACTTCATCAGCTATCAAATAGGAGTCAGGTGCTCGAGGGCTCTGTCAGTGACCTCCAGATACGGGCCTCTTAATCCTTTGCCCCTTCAACCTAAGCAAAAGCTGCTAATGGATAGAGATGAGCCTTTCTTAAGGCTCTTGGGTTTTTGTCCCCCTCTAGTGACATTTCTCTTCACTAGTCCCCTCCAAATTTGCCTTGCACACATCTGCAGCTGAACTGATGAATAATTATGTAAGTGGGCTTACTGAGCAAATCTGAGTACTTAACAACTCTAGCAGGGTTAACGCCCATTTTTAACCATTTAGACCTCACTTACCACTACATGAAAATCAGCCCCAGGATATCGAGCAAAAACAAGGTAAAACGTACTGTAAAAGTTTAGCGTGCATGCACATTCATTCAGATTTTATGCCCTCTAAATAGAGGACAACAACTTATGCATCTCATAGTCTGGATTCTGTTGTATGTTTTTGTTGCACAGAGATCACATTCTGTTTGAAATACATATCAAACTGACTGTAATCTCCCAGGAGCTACTCTTGCACAACTAGGCTGATATACATGCCAATTTTTTCTCCTTGGTTGGGGTGAGGGCGGGTGGGAAGAAGAGAGAATAAAGAATAATAAAAGGACAGTGATTTGAGCCAGGACTACTAACTTGGTGCTGAAATAAACTTGGATATCAAAATACTGAGTTAGCTGCAATGCTAGAATGTTGGGACTCTTGATTGGAAAAGCAAATTCGAATCACACTCCTGACTGATTTTTAAAAGTTGGATTTTCCACTGGAGGTTCAGTTTCATCAATCTCAGCTAGTTCATCTGGAGGACAGGAAGAAAAACTGGAAATGGCACAGTACATTTCTCAGGTAGGGCTCCTGGTTCATCAGCCAAAGATGAGTAGTGACGGGTTCAGCGCAGATTTTGGTTAGCTTGGCTATCCTAAACTTTGGATTCAGGAGGGCTGCTGTAGGCAAGTGGGGAAAGGCAACAAAATAAATTGCTTACATATGGGGAAAAAAGTGATTACTTTAATTTCAAATCAGAATAAATAACCTAGTGAGATTTATAATTCAATGCACAAGGCTTTAAATTAGACTACAGATTTGTTGATGTTCCAACTCTAACCAAACTATGGCAAATTGGGCTTCAAAAACAGGTTCAAACATAAATATTTAGAGTTGCCTTGGTATTTTGGCATATTTTAAAAGAAGTAGGATAACAATGCAGACTGCATTAAGTTTGGAGCCAAAAATAGCTGCAAGTATTTCAAAGAACTATTCAAGAAACTCAACCAAAAAATGAGAATACAAGACAAGCTGCTTGCACACTTTGCAGTCTATGTAAAGACAGTTAATAGAGTTCATTAATATGGCTATATTGCCATTACACTGTCCATTGCTTTACATTAGCCTAATAACATTTCCATTAACTTGAAATGCTTATTTACATTAGTTCTTGCTAGCTGCTCAGAAAACAATGCCTTCTCAATGTAGGTAACAAGCAATTATGGTACAAATAGGACAGATGAAAGCCTGTTATCACAAAAAATGTAACCAGCTCCAATGATTGCAGCTATAGCTATATGACTTTTGATACAACAAAACCCCTCTTAGCATGGTGTTTTAATGCACCAAACAAGACTTCATTATAAACACAGCTTTTCGACTTTTTTTAAATCGCAACCAGTTACCAGTCTTTGCTAAAGGAGAAAGGGATTAGATAGCACTTCTATAATTTCAGTAATAAATTGGTGTAAATCTTTAAAAAAAAGAGATCTGTAAATCCAAGAACCCACATGAATACGACTTGACTTTAGAATACAGGTGATCCATCTTGGATCTGCTGCTTACCGTGCGTTAAGTGACAGCAACACAGTCAATATGTCTAGCAGCAGTTGTTCACCACTGTCTCTCATTCTTCCACTTCCCCAGTCCAACATTGCCAGTGTCCCCTGGCTCAGGAAAAGAACTGCATCATCAGGAGGTGTAGCATTGTAAAGTCTGCCGCAACTCTGAATTAGCCATCCTGGTACATCATGAACTCTTTTCGTGGAGTTAAAAAGCAGATCATGAACCTTCAAAAAAGAAGAAAAAGGTGTGAACCAATTAAGGTATAATAAAATCAATAGTCAATTTAAAAAACTACTGGGCCAAATCTTGCTGGAGCCGGGCATCTCGCAGCGTATGCTGTTAGTTAAACTTTTTCCTCCACCCTTCAGGTCGAAATTTTTTTGCGTCATAACCTGCTGGAAATACGAGCTGATAACGGCGTGGCGATGGTAACGAGGCATCTGGAACCTTGGTGACTGACAGGACCAAGAGTGTATCTCCTTAACCAATGAGATTTAAGTGTTGAGAAAGAAATAGAGGAACAATGGAGAAGACGGGTGAATTAAAGTCAAGTCAGGTACAGAAAGAAAAATAGAGACAGAAGGGAAGAGTAAGAAAAAAATTTTAAAAAATGTAAAATTAGACATCTTTAAAACCTCTGACACAATTTACTATATGCAGGAATGAGATCGAATACTTTAAATGGCTCCCATTCTGGGTCAGATAGGTTCATTGGCATTGCAGTAACAATTATCACATCGTTAAAGGGGTACGTGCACTCTTAATCACCAGTCCTAACTTTCTGCAGCGAGTTTAATGGGTAATTAATGTGCAAATCCAGCAAATTCTTAAACATAAGAGGGCAACACAGTGGCATAGTGGTTAGCACTGGTGCCTCACAGCGCCAGGGACCCGGGTTCGAATCTGACCTCGGGTGACTGTCTGTGTGGAGTTTGCACATTCTCCCCGTGTCTGCGTGGGTTTCCTCCCACAGTCCAAAAATGTGCGGGTTAGGTTGATTTGGCTATGATAAATTGACCCTTAGTGTTAGGGGGGGATTAAATATGTGGGGTTATGGGGATAGGATGGGATATGTTAGGGGGAATTAAATACGTGGGGTTACGGGGGTAGGGTGGGATATGTGTACTGTGGGGATTAAAGCAGGGACAGGGTACTGGATTTAGATGATCAGCCATGATCGTATTGAATGGTGGAGCAGGCTCGACGGGCCGAATGGCCTACTCCTGCTCCTAGATTCTATGTTTCTATGTTTCTATAACAGGAGGCTAATAGAGAGATGCCGTTTGCGCGAAGCAAATGGCGGAGCGGCGTAAATCGACCAGCAAGTTCTGGAGATTCGCAACTCACGCCGTATCTCTTAATCCCCTGAACTTGCTGGCCGCTTTGTGAATTAATAACGGCGTGTGTCATTAACACATCATTATTTTTCCAGCAAGATTCGGCCCAAAATTTTCATCCATATGTTTCCTGTGCAATTTACCTCTTTCCAAAACGAAAAGCAGGGGTAGAGCAATGCCACTTTTAAGAGTTAACTATGAACAAGGAGTGATTTGAAACAGCAAAGATTATGGGGCAGTTGTGGGAAAATGGAGTTGCAGAGGATACAATTATTTTGCAGTTGTGGGTCTGTCCTAATCAATTTCTCCTCTTACTAGCAATTTTAATTTCAACATTAACAGCCTGCTTTAAAGTGCCAGGTTTCTGTCTCTCTGCCTTCCTGACACTGAAGCAAGTATCCAATTGGTTACTGAAACTGCTCCTCTTACCAGTTGGCAAGCACTCGGCTCTGCTCACCAACACTGATTAAAATTAGTCTGAAAGTGACAGAGAAAACATTAATTTTGGGAAAAGAAAATAATAGTGCCCAATTGCACTTCTCATGCTGCAGTTTGCTGTTGGTTCCTGCGGATGTGTATGTCGCAGCACGTGGCTTTATTACCTCCCTGATGGAGTGGTACACGGCAAAGTGCCCAACTCCCGAGATATCCTGTACAGCACAGAAATTGAGGGCAGTGCAACATGGTGCATTAACTGTCCCCGTAGATTTGTGTGGACCAACTAGTACACTTCAGTCAAAGGCTACCTGGTGAGCCAGAGTTCTTCAGACACTGCTCATTTTGTCAAGCAAAAGTAGCTAGTCGTCAGTAGACCTACTGGATCTCATGACACTCTGATGCCCGCTCCTCCACCACTACGGTATGCCCAACAATGGCTGCTGCATCCATGTTTTTGGTTAGAAGAATCCTACAATATTTACTGTTATCCCACTATTAACAACTTTTCATCTTCATTATCCTCACTAAAGCCAAGTCTAACCTGGAATATAATGCTTTTCCACAGCTGCAGAATGCCACGAGTTCCTCATTAATTAACTTTAACTAAGGTCTTAAGTTAAATTGGCCTTTTTTTATTAGTATTTTTAGCTTGTTTTTATAGGAAGCAGCATTCAGAATAGTACTGAACAAGGACTAATAGTTTGATAGCAAAATACTGCGGATGCTGGAAAATTGAAACAACAACAGAAAACGCTGGAAAAACTCAGCAGGCCAGGCAACATCTGTGGAGAGAGAAACAGAGTTAACGTTTCAGGTCGAAACCCTTCGTCAGAACTGAGACGAAGGGTTTCGACCTGAAACGTTAACTCTGTTTCTCTCTCCACGGATGTTGCCTGGCCTGCTGAGATTTTCCAGCGTTTTCTGTCGTTGTTTCAAGGACTAATAGTTTGTTGGGGCTTTCTCCTGATGTTTCACCTTTTACACACATCTATTTTTTACTAAGATTTACAAAGTCGGACCGTAGATACCTTACCCACGCCTAAATAGCAGGCACTGTACTCCAAAAAGTAAATAATTGCGTGGAGTGCTTCAAGAAGTTTTGACAATATAGTTAAGGTGCTATATAAATGCTAGGTTCTTTTTTTTACTTTCAATCTTAGTTATACACATCTCAGAAAACTACATTTTCTACACAAAAAAAAAACTGGAGCTCCATTCATGCTGCAAGTCTGCAGCATAATTTCAGACCTGTATGGGGCAGACTGTTTAACTTCCATCTCTGGGCTACAACTTAGGCTGAGTTAAGATGCAATGTTATTTGCATTAGAGTGCAAGTCTCTACTCTCAACTTCCTGCCAGTGGGAACCAGCCTCAATGCCTGTAGGGTTTACTGCCATCCAGTCTAGGAGCTGAATCAGAAGGTAGCATAGTAAATGAGTAGCAGGCCCTGAATTTAACGGCAGGACCTGTTTAAAATTTAGTTTCAGACAAGTTGAGTAAGTGGGCAAATACATGGCAGATGCAGTGTAACGTGGATAAATGTGAAGTTATCCACTTCGGTTTGAAAAACAGAAAGGTAGAGTATTATTTAAATGGTGATAGATTGGGAAATGTTGATGTACAAAGGGACCTGGGTGTCCTTATACACTAGTCACTGAAAGCAAACATGCAGGTGCAGCAAGCAGTTAGGAAGGCAAATGGTATGTTGGCCTTCACTGCAAGAGGATTCGAGTACAGGAGCAACTGTCTTACTACAGGTTGAGCGTCCAAAATCCGGAGTTCCGGAATCTGGGACGATTGGTGGCAGGGTCGTCCGGAATCCGGACACCCTGAGGGAGGCTTACCAAAAAACGGAAATATCGCAACCTGGGCCCAGGCATTTCCGGACTTGGAATGTGTTTCTGATGTCCGAAGTCCGGAAATATCGCAACCTGGGCTCGGGCGTTTCCGGACTTCGGACATCAGAAACACGTTCCGAAGTCCGGAAAAACATGAAAACCGGCTCGGCCTCAGTCCCGAGGTTGCCGGATTCGGGACGCTCAACCTGTACAGTTATACAGGGCCTTGGTGAGACCACACCTGGAGTACTGTGCGCAGTTTTGGTCTCCTTACCGAAGAAAGGATATACTTGCCACAGAGGGAGTGCAGCGAAGGTTCACCAGACTGATTCCTGGGATGGCAGGACTGTCGTATGAGGAGAGACTGGGTCGACTAGGCCTGTATTCACTAGAGTTTAGAAGAATGAGAGGGGATCTCATTGAAACGTATAAAATTCTGACAGGGCTAGACAGACTGGATGCAGGGAGGATGTTTCCCCTGGCTGGGGGGTCTAGAACGCGGGGTCACAGTCTCAGGATACGGGGTAGGACATTTAGGACTGAGATGAGGAGAAATTTCTTCACTCAGAGGGTGGTGAACCTGTGGAATTCTCTACCACAGAAGGCTGTGGAGGCCAAGTCACTGAATATATTTCAGAAGGAGATGGATGGATTTCTAGACACAAAAGCCATCAAGGGGTATGGGGAGAGAGCAGGAATATGGTATTGAGATAGAGGATCAGCCATGATCATACTGAATGGCGGAGCAGGCTCGAAGGGCCGAATGGCCTACTCCTGCTCCTATTTTTCTATGTTTTCTGTGTTTTTTTAAACAGATGTCCCGGCCACAGCCAGCTAGATTAAAAGTCTGGCTGGCTGTCGGGCGGGCGAAAAAGCAGCCGGGGTGCGGAGCAGAGGTAAGTCCGACATGAGTGTGTGTGGGGGAGGGGGGGGTATCGGCTGATCACAGTGATCCGATCGTGTGGAGGTAAGCTTGGTGGGCCAGGTGGAAGCACTCCTGCTCCTCCTGGCCCACAGACAATGCTGTAAAAGCACTTACCTGATGGACCCAGCCCTTCACACCTCTCTTCAGCTGTCGGGCTTCCCAAGGCCCGGGAAACAACAACAACTTGTCTTTATATAGCGCCTTTAACATAGTAAAACGTCCCAAGGCGCTTCACAGGAGCGTTATAAAACAAAATTTGACACCAAGCCACATAAGGAGATATTAGGCCATATGACCAAAAGCTTGGTCCATGAGGTAGGTTTTAAGGTGCGTTTTAAAGGAGGAAAGAGAGGTAGAGAGGCGGAGGGAATTCCAGAGCTTAGGGCCTAGGCAGCTGAAGGCACGGCCACCAATGGTTGAGCAATTAAAATCAGGGATGCTCAAGAGACCAGAATTACAGGAGCGCAGATATCTCGGAGGATTGTGGGCCTGGAGGAGATTACAGAGATAGGGAGGGGCGAGGCCATGGAGGAATTTGAAAACAAGGATGAGAATTTTAAAAAATCGAGGCATTACTTAACCGGGAGCCAATGTAGGTCAGCGAGCACAGGGTGATGGGTGAATGGGACATGGTAAGAGTTAGGAAACGGGCAGCAGAGTTTTGGATGACCTCAAGTTTATGGCGGCCTGCAGGCGTTAAAACTAAAAGTTAAGTTCAATTGGAGGCACGCAGCCTCCTTAAAATATTTTAGTGACCAACCCTCCTCCTGAGAGCAGGTTGGTCACCTGCCCCGACCCGCCTCCGTTAAAACCGGATTGGAAGCGGATTGCGGTCTGGTTGTCCAATTTTTTTTTTAACCCCCCCACCCCCAAAACCCACCCTTGGGAGTTAAAATGAGCACCATGGCTTCAGGCAGGAGAAGACCTTTGGTCCATCTAGCCCACATATCCATAGTATTCCCTTGGTGCATTTCTAATAATCCTGAATCCCATTTGTTGATTCAAATAGAACCTTCTAGTACAATGGAGCTACTTAAGCAGGATTTGATTCCAAGAATATTACATTCAATTGAGATATAAAATTATTCCCCGTCACTGCAAGATATGATTAAGCTCAACTTTTGATCATTTAAAATAAAGTTACTTGCCATCTTTCCACTAATTTGATGATCAAAGACTCTTCAAATAGGCTCCAAGAGACAGTAAAAATCTTTTTTTTTTTTTTAAATAAAATCTATTTTGCTCAGTTATTATTAGCAAAGCATTAAATGTTGTGATCACTCTCAATACTTAACTGGCAATGGTATTCGGAATCTACATGTATGTTTAATCTTCAATATAAAAAAAACCTTGAGCTAAATCAGGTCACATCCTTCTCAGAGCAGCCTGTTAAGTGGCAGATCATTGCTCATCTTCCGGCCCTTCATGTCAAACAGGCAAAAATTTAACTTCAAACAATCTCTCCAAAGAACAGTCCCACTCACCAACTTTGGCAACAATTCATCACAATCCACAATAGTCTTGATAAACAGAAGTGCAGCCATCCCTGCTGTACTCTGAACAGTCTGTAAGAAATCTCCTGCAAGGCAGAAAAAAAAACCAGATTTGCATCTATTTCTCCAAAACAATTCCAGTAAGATTAGATGGCTTATTTGACATTCTTAGAACTTGGGAAGAGGAGGAGGAGAAGGGAAGGAACAGGCCGAGGGAGCAAACATGCAATTTGCCTTCTATATCTGTAATAAATTATCTGCTGTATTTTTGATTAAGAGGAAAAAGCAATTGTTGGCCACTGTCCTGTAAGGAGAGAATGTTCATTTAACAGTAGTTTCCGATTTATTTTTGGTCTTATAACACTCCTGTGAAGCGCCTTGGGACGTTTTACTGCGTTAAAGGCACTATATTAATACAAGTTGTTGTTGATAAACTTACCATCTAGGAGTATTTCAATAAAGCATGTGAGCAGCCCACACATAGCTTCCCAGAGAGGTGGCTCAGCATTTTTACAGAAAATGCCATGTATTTTCTCTTGAACTTTCTGAACAAGGACCATTGAAGCTTTCAAGGCTAGCAGTGAATCATGCATCAGCTTGTTTTGCAGAATGTGTTGCCCGCCAAGGTTCCTAAAGCAAAATTAAAAATCGGTCATCTTTAATCTCAAAAATGCATTTTCAACATTAATGATTTTTGGCAAAACACATATCTAATTTAATACTGAGTCTGCAAAAGTCTTATTATGGTTTTGTAAATCAAAAAGTCATAAAAGCTAAATTTACAGCCGATTAATCTCCTCTCACAGTGTTTTGGATCAGAAGTTACTGTGGTAGAAGAAAGGAAACCTGATCTTAAATTACCACAAACTTAGATAATACTGGTTTAAAAATGCCAATCTCATTCGGGATTTGACGTTAAATAGGTTTATACTGCAGTGAATGACAATGATTTTTGTATGTGAAAATCACACAAAGCAACTCAAAGATCACACAACAACCATAATGGCATATTTATATTGCACAAATGAACAGAACAGTTTCACCTAAAAGTGGTTCGGTTTCAACTCCTGGTGCTTGGGTATCCTCCCAGTTTACAGTGGGGTAGACTCTGAGCAGCAGTGGCAACATTAAAACAACCAACCGTGCAACCTTTGACCTCAGTCTAAACTGTAATCTTCTTTTACTGGCTATGGGCTTTTCCCGATATTAGTGGAAGTTCCTGCACACACACAATGTAAAATGAAAAATGGTGTCCTGCAGCAGTTTATACTACTCAAGCCAGCCATTTACATGAGCTAAGAGTAGTTAATTAATTAACTGGTCTAATCTGGTTCTGTAACTGCCAGAGAGCTCACTTATTTAAATCTCAGCAGCATAAATAAGGGAGGCTGGAGTGCAGTTTGTCACGGAGTGCAGCTAGGAACAGAGTGTAAACATGCGAGTTTGGAAAGGAAGTTCGGGGAGGGAGGTGCTCCTTTCTTTTTCTATCTTTGCCAGCCTCCAGGAGAGCAGGAGTTAAAAAGCTGCATGAGAGGGGACAGAGAACCAGCAGGAGTTCAGCTCTGTGACACCCCACAACCGCATTCGGAGAAAAAGTGACATTAAAGGGTAAGTGATTGGTTGGTGAGTATTTTGCTCACTTCTCTTATCTTTTAAAGCCCAGGAAATGTATTAGTAATTATAAGGTTTCATTAGTTTTAGTAAAGTTTACTAGCAGTAATGAATGTTATTGGGTGTAGTAGGGTTTATTAATAAAAATAAATTAATTAAGACTCAATAAAGATGGCAGGGCAACTGATGTGTTGCGACTGCAGTATGTGGGAGCTCCTGGACGCCAGTGTGATCCAGGACGAACACGTCTGCGGTAAGTGTCTGTGGCTCGAGGAGCTTCGGCTCTGAGTTGATGAGCTGGAGGCCGAGCTGCGGACACTGTGATGCATCAGGGAGGGGGAAAATTACCTGGACACTTTATTCCAGGAGGCAGTCACACCCCTTAGGATAGGGTCTTCTGATTTGGTCAGTGGTCAGGGACAGGAGGATGTGACTGCGAGGTGGGTATGGGGACCCAGGAGGTGGAGGAGCCTCAGCCTTTGCAATTGTCCAACAGGTTTGAGGTTCTAGCGGCCTGTATGGATGAAAGCGGTGGCTGCATAGTGGATGAGCAAACTGACCATGGCACAGAGGGACAGGAAGCCATTCAAGCGGGGGGAGTTAATAGGAATGTAGTGGTAATAGGGGACAGCATAGTCAGGGGGATAGATACAGTTCTCTGCGGCCAAGAGTGAGAGTCCAGACGGCTGTGTTACCTGGGTTTGGGACATCTGCTCTGGGCTGGAGAGGAACTTGCAGTGGGAGGGTGAGGAACTTGCAGTGGGAGGGGGAGGAGCCAGTGGTCGTGGTCCACGTAGGTACCAACGACATAGGTAGAACTAGGAAAGAGGTTCTGCTGAGAGAGTATGAGCAGCTAGGGGCTAAATTAAAAAGCAGAACCTCAAGGGTAATAATGTCTGCATTATTACCTGAGCCACGAGCAAATTGGCATAGGGTAAATAAAATTAGAGAGATGAATGCGTGGCTCAAAGACTGGTGTGGGAGAAATGGGTTTTGATTCCTGGGGCACTGGCACCAGTACTGGGGAAAGTGGGATCTGTATCGTTGGGACGGTCTTCACCTGAACCGTGCTGGGACCAGTGTTCTGGCGAGTCGTATAACTAGGGCGGTAGAGAGGGCTTTAAACTAAATAGTGGGGGCAAGGGATCAAATTTGGGAAGATGTGGTAAATCAAAGAGTAGAGACAAGGCAAGAGAGAAAGGTATTAAAATGGGAAATGATAACAGACCATGACAGGAAGGGATAGAGAGTACAAATCTAAGAGTAAATCAACAGATAAAGCTAGAGGTTACAAAAATAATAAAAGGACAAAACTAAAGGCTCTGCATCTGAATGCACATAGCATTCGAAACAAAACAGATGAACTGATAGCGCAAATAGAAATAAATAAGTACGATCTGATAGCCATTACAGAAACATGGCTGCAGGATGACATAGATTGGGACGTGAATATTGAAGGGTACATGACATTTAGGAAGGACAGGAAGCTAGGAAAAGGTGGAGGGGTGGCTCTGTTCATTAATGATGGTATTGGCACAATTGAGAGGGATGACCTAAGTTCAGGAAACCAGGATGTAGAAGCGGTTTGGGTAGAGATGAGAAATGATACAGGTAAGAAGTCACTTGTGGGAGTGGTGTACAGGCCCCCTAACAGTAACCACACAGTAGGATGGAGTATAAAGGAAGAAATAATGGCAGCTTGTCAGAAAGGTACGGCAATAATCATGGGGGATTTTAATCTACATATAGACTGGAAAAATCAGATGGGCAAAGGTAGCCTAGATGAGGAGTTCATAAAATATTTTTGGAATAGTTTTAGAACAGCACATTCTGGAGCCAACCAGAGAGCAGGCTATACTGTTTTTTTATTCGTTTATGGGATCAGGGCGTCGCTGGCAATGCCAACATTTATTGCCCATCCCTAGTTGCCCTTGAGAAGGTGGTGGTGAGCCGCCTTCTTGAACCGCTGCAGTCCGTGTGGTGATGGTACTCCCACAGTGCTGTTAGGTAGGGAGTTCCAGGATTTTGACCCAGCAACGATGAAGGAACGGCGATATACTTCTAAGTCAGGATGGTGTGTGACTTAGAGGGGAACTTGGAGGTGGTGGTGTTCCCATGCGCCTGCTGCCCTTGTCTTTCTAGGTGGAAGAGGTCGTGGGTTTGGGAGGTGCTGCCGAAGAAGCCTTGGTGAGTTGCTGCAGTGCATCTTGTAGATGGTACACACTGCAGCCACGGTACGCCGGTGGTGGAGGGAGTGAATGTTTAAGGTGGTGGATGGTGTGCCAATCAAGCGGGCTGCTTTGTCCTGGATGGTGTCGAGTTTCTTGAGTGTTGTTGGAGCTGCACTCATCCAGGCAAGTGGAGAATATTCCATCACACTCCTTACTTGTGCCTTGTAGATGGTGGAAAGGCTTTGGGGAGTCAGGAGGCAAGACACTCGCCGCAGAATACCTAGCTTCTGACCTGCTCTTGTTGCCACAGTATTTATGTGGCTGGTCCAGTTAAGTTTCTGGTTAATGGTGACCCCCTAGGATGTCGATAGTGGGGGATTCAGCGATGGTAATGCCATTGAATGTCATGGGGAGGTGGTTGACTCTCACTTGTTGGAGATAGTCATTGCCTGGCACTTCTGTGGCGCGAACGTTACCTGCCACTTATCAGCCCAAGCCTGAACGTCGTCCAGGTCTTGTTGCATGCGGGCATGCACTGCTTCATTATCTGTGGAGTTGCAAATGGCATTGAACACTGTGCAGTCATCAGCGAACATCCCCATTTCTGACCTTATGTTGGAAGGAAGGTCATTGATGAAGCAGCTGAAGATGGTTGGCCTTGGACACTGCCCTGAGGAACTCCTGCAGCGATGTCCTGGGGTTGTGATGATTGACCTTCAACCACCACAACCATCTTCCTTTGTGCTAGGTATGACTCCAGCCAGTGGAGCGTTCCCCCCCCCCCCCGCCACACTCGGTCAATACTAGACCTGGTATTGTGCAACGAGATAGGATTAATTAATGACCTCATAGTGAAGGCGCCCCTAGGTAGCAGCGATCATAATATGATTGAATTTTACATTCAGTTTGAGGGAGAGAAGAATGGGTCCAAGACTAGTATTTTAAACTTAAATAAGGGCAATTATGAGGGCACGAAAGCAGAGCTAGCTAAAGTGAACTGGCAAATTAGGTTAAGGGATAGGTCAATAGAATTGCAGTGGCAGACATTTAAGGGGATATTTCAGAATACACAGAATATATACATTCCAACGAGAAAGAAAAATTCCAAGGGGATGACCAACTATCCGTGGTTAACTAAAAAAGTTAAAGATAGTATCAAACTTAAAGAAAAAGCATATAATTGCGCAAAGATGGGTGGCAGGTCAGAAGATTGGACAGAATATAAAAAACAGCAAAGAATGACTAAAAGATTAATAAGGAGAGAAAAATTAGAGTACGAGAGAAAGCTAGCTAGAAATATAAAAACAGATACTAAGAGTTTCTACAGATAATTAAAAATGAAAAGTTAACAAAGTGAGCGTTGGTCCTATAAAAAGTGAGTCTGGGGAATTAATAATGGAAAATAAGGAGATGGCAGTTGAATTGAACAGGTATTTTGCATCGGTCTTCACTATAGAGGATACAAGTAACATCCCAGAAATAGCTGTAAATCAGGAAATGGAAGGGAGGGAGGAACTCAAGAAAATTACAATCACCAGGGAAGTGGTACTGAGCAAATTGTTGGAGCTGCGGGCTGACAAGTCCCCGGGTCCTGCTGGACTTCATCCTACAAAGAAGTGGCTAGTGAGATAGGTGATGCGTTGATTTTAATTTTCCAAAATTCCCTAGATTCGGGGAAGGTTCCATTAGATTGGAAAATAGCGAATGTAACTCCTTTATTCAAAAAGGGAGGGAGACAGAAAGCAGGAAACTACAGGCCAGTTAGCTTAACATCTGTCATAGGGAAGATGTTAGAAGCTATTATTAAAGACATTATAGCAGGGCACTTAGAAAAGTTCAAGATAATCAGGCAGAGTCAACATGGTTTTGTGAAAGGGAAATCATGTTTAACCAATTTATTGGAGTTCTTTGAGAAAGTAACATGTGCTGTGGATAAAGGGGAACCGGTGGATGTACTGTACTTAGATTTCCAGAAGGCATTTGATAAGGTGCCACATCAAAGGTTATTGCGGAAAATAAAAGCTCATGGTGTAGGGGGTTACATATTGGCATGGATAGAAGATTGGCTAGCTAACAGGAAACAGAGAGTAGGCATAAGTGGGTCATTTTCTGGTTGGCAAGATGTAACGAGTGGTGTGCCACAGGGATCAGTGCTGGGGCCTCAACTTTTTACAATTTATATAAATGACTTGGATGAAGGGACTGAAGGTATGGTTGCTAAATTTGCTGATGACACAAAGATAGGTAGGAAAGTAAATTGTGAAGAGGACATAAGGAGGCTACAAAGGGATATAGATAGGTTAAGTGAGTGGGCAAAGATCTGGCAAATGGAGTATAATGTGGGAAAATGTGAAATTGTCCATTTTGGCAGGAAGAATAAAAAAGAAGCATATTATCTAAATGGTGAGAGATTGCAGAGCTCTGAGATGCAGAGGGATCTGGGTGTCCTGGTGCATGAGTCGCAAAAGGTTAATATGCAGGTACAGCAAGTAATTAGGAAAGCTAATAGAATGTTATCGTTTATTGCGAGGGGAATTGAATACAAAAGTAGGGAGGTTATGTTTCAGTTGTATAGGGCATTGGTGAGACCACATCTGGAGTACTGTGTACAGTATTGGTCTCCTTATTTAAGGATGTAAATGCATTGGAAGCAGTTCAGAGAAGGTTTACTAGACCTAATACCTGGAATGGGCGGGTTGCCTTATGAGGAAAGGTTGGACAGGCTAGGCTTGTATCCACTGGAGTTTAGAAGAGTAAGAGGTGACTTGATTGAAACTTATAAGATCCTGAGGGGTCTTGACAGGGTGGATGTGGAGAGGATGTTTCCTCTTGTGGGCGAATTTAGAACTAGGGGTCACTGTTTAAAAATAAGGGGTCGCCCATTTAAGACAGAGATGAGGAGAAATTTTTTCTCTCAGAGGGTTGTGAGTCTTTGGAACTCTCTTCCTCAGAGGGCAGTGGAAGCAGAATCTTTGAATATTTTTAAGGCAGAGGTAGATAGATTCTTGATAAGCAAGGGGGTGAAAGGTTATCGGGGATAGGCGGGAATGTGGAGTAATCAGATCAGCCATGATCTTATTGAATGGCGGAGCAGGCTCGAGGGGCCGAGTGGCCTACTCCTGCTCCTAATTCGTATGTTCGTATGTATGAGCTATCAGTGCAGGTAAAACACCTCGTGAAATGGGTCTCCACACTACCCAAGGCACTTTTATGATCTCATTTATCGTGTAACACTACCACTTGAGTCAAGGGTGCCTGCAGTGACTGCAGCATCTTAACATAAGTGCAGCATAAAATAAGTGTAGTTTAGCACCAAAGTTCAGTAATTTTACAATCCTGAATCACATGGTCATAGGTGACTTTTGCTTAACTCTCATAATTCCAAGTCTCATCACAATAGAAATCGTTTTATTTGCAATCCTGAACGAACAAATTTAAATATTAGAAATACTTACTTATTTTGCAACTTAAAATCCACCAATGCCATATGCAGAAACTGAAGAACTACAAAGTAAAGTAGAAATAGTTACAGCAGCAATTTTACAAATTACCTCAATTATTTCCAAGCTAATCTGTACCGGTCACATTTCTGGACATGCTGACCGTTTTTCCACATTTAAAGCAATGTGGATTCTCATGTTTATTAATTTTTTTTTTTAAAAAGGCTCTTAGGTTAAAGGTGGTTAATTTGCTAATTTGGAAGTTACTTCTCTCAGAGTTTAAACTACAATTGATTCATTTGTTTGTCTGAGGATTCGGAAAGACACTTCTCACCGTTGTGTTCGAAAACCCTTTGATCTCTATCGGTCTGTGAGCCGTCAGGCTTTTTAACATAGATGAGAGGCTTTTAAGAACACGAAACGGGCACCAGTGAAGGCAACCAGGCTTTTGGAGATGGGCAGCTGCAAGTGGCAAAAGGCTGCAAAAGACAAGGGACTGCAGGGCCAGTGGTTCTGCCCTGGGACTGCAGCGGGATAATTCTGATTAAGTTAACGAAGATGGCCCACCGAAGTGGGGGTAGAATCACATATTCTTTATTTTGTATAATTATGCAGATACAAGTGGCATTGTTTCAACTAAGCAACTCTGATCATATCTATTACTCGGTGCATTTCACCATCCTATGGAATTAAGGAGTTTACGATTCAAACCAAACTTTGCCTTAGTTAGCATTAAGTCAGTCCTCCTTCAGAGAGATTGAAGAAACAAATATGCAAAAGACCCCGATATCCAGTCCAGATTGCCAGGGAATGCTGTTGTCCAAGTAGAGATAGGGCAGTGCAAGTCAATTTCCATAAAATGAAGATGCTCAGACTGCTTCAGAGAGCGACTGACGCCACTGAAACCTCAAAGGTAGCTCTGAAAGACCCAAATTTGTAACCAAACCAAACTGAAATTCTTTTCAAAGCAAAGCATTGCATTTAGTCTTAAACAATTGTTCATATGTGATCACGAACACTAGGACTAGCTAATTGAACCAATGGCAAATTTGTTTAAATTAATCAGTTTGACATTGAAGACAAGATTCATAATGTAGTGCACAAGGAGAGTCAAGACTAAGTACAGATTTCAGGGGAAGTGGGATAATTGCAACAAAATAAAATGGACATGTGTAAGAGAACAACATTCTAAACCAAAGATATAAAAAACAGAATAACCTACCCTCCAGGTAGATATACTGCATGCACTTTTCACCTGTGAAGACAAAACCAAATTAGAGTGGTTACTTTATTGAACATGCATCATAATAAGAAAAGGAAAATGTCAAATCTCAACATGCAGTTTCCTATTCATTCTCGTCCAGGACCTCAGATCAGTAAAACACTTCATCTCCCTCAGTCTTTCCTTCCTTCTACAACCGTTCAGGTTTTTAAAATCCAAGCTTGGCAAAACCTAATTACTTTCTGATAGAAGAAATAAGAAAGGCTATTTCTGCTGGTTGGGAAGTCAGTGATGAGAGGTGCTCAATTTTAAATTATCACCAAGAGAAAGAATAAGGAGTGGAGTTAGGAGAAATTCCTTTAACAGAGGGCTGTTGAAGCATGGAGTGCTTTATCACAGGGAGTGGTGGAGTCTGAGACCATTGCATTTTTCAGGGAAAATTGGATAAATATTTGAAGCAGGGGAAGATACAGGGCTATAGGGAGAATGTGGGATAGTAGAATTAGTTTTGGATTGCTTTAAGCAAAGAGCCAACACAAACATGATGAGCTAAATAGCATTGTAAACTTCTATGGTTCTAAGTCTATCGTACAAGTCAGTTGCATACCCCTCCACTAAAGGACAATGCAAGATATAGGAGGAACATCAACTTTTTAAAAGGCCATTGAAGAACATGAAACAGTTAACCTCAATGTACAGAGGAAATGAGTTACCTGAAACCCTGATTCATGATCGGTTTGGAGAACATTAACAACTGGACAATGCCACAAGTTGACTGCAATTATGAACAACGATCAGTTCCTGACAAGAATGGAAGGAGCATTAACACCTGAACAATGCTATGAGCTAAGCGCCCATCACCGTAAGAGGAATCACATTATCTTTCTGCTGTGTAAACAGCAGGGGAGGAGATAAGGAGTTGTCTCTGACCTTGCAGTTCTGCATAGCTCAGGAGATTGGAAGAACAAGATGTGAAGACCCAGCATTCCAGCCGGCTGTTAACTGAATCTACGTCCGAGGTGTGTGTGATTGGGACACTATAAGAGAGGACAACATCGAAGCGTGGGCACTGCAGTCAGGTGAAGAAGGACGGAGATCGGTCATCTCTGGTTCCAAGCCTAAAATCAACACTGGTAATGACCAGTGGGTGATTGTAAGTTTCAGTCAAATCATAAAGGGGTTTGTACTTGTTTGTAATAATTAAGATTCAGTCAAATCAATCTTAAACGGGGTTTGTACTGTGATTTTGTTGGTTTAATAAACTAACGATTTAAGGTTGAGCCAAAACCCATTTGTCACGTGTATTCTGTTCTTGTAATTCCGGGGTCCAAGAAACATTGGAAGGAGGAAGGGAATGGACCCCTTACACCATGTAGAAAGTCCAGAATATAAAATTATTCAAGCTCATGCACTTGATCAATCTTACCCAGGCTAAAATTCTCCATACATGCTGCAATGGAATCAATCACTTTCCTAACATGGGATTTATCCACGGTCAACAGTTCTTTCCTCAGGCAATTGACGAGGCAGCTAACCACTTCTTCCTTCAGGTCTTCAGGAATGCTGCTCAGTGCACTGCAAAAGAACATTAGTGTTGAGTTTGAATGAAGCCTTTTGTGCGAAAATATTAAAAAATAAGCATCTTGGTGTGGGCGTACTTCATTTTTAAATACTTAAATGCAGTACAAGACCCACTTTATGTGGGAGCCATTATACAACAGATGTAGCTCAGCAGGCCTCATATATAGTGTTGCTATATGAGGGATTTACATTAAATTATTTGTACCATATTAACAAGCAAGACAAACAATGGCCCGTATTTACCGATCGCAGGCCTCCCGCGGGCGGAGGACTGCGATCTGGAAAAATCTGCGCCCTTACCCGAGGGCTCCCGGGACGCACACGCTTCCGCTCCTGGGCCTCACCAAACTTGACGTGCGCAGGGCCCACTTATCCCAGAGGCGCAGGTAGTTCGCAGCGTCCCGGGATCACGTGGGCCATGGGGAGCCAATCACAGAAGGGAATCTCCCTTCATACATTTGACAGGAAGGCCTGTCAAATATATGAATGGAAATCAATGAAAAAACATAGTAAAACTTTAAATAAATTAAAAGAAAAAAATCACATTTTTAAAATGACTTGATATTACAATAAATTAAGTATTTTAAACAAAAATTTTATTTTTTGAAAAAAATAATTAAAGTTTTTTACGGGGCTAAAAATAAACTTACTTTTTTTTAAAGTACAGGAAACTCTTTATTAACTGGCACCGACGGGACCGGCATGGTGCCGGTTAATCAAAAAGTCCGGATAATGGAGTGTAATATCTCCCAACGTACGAGAGCCCCGTACACACTGACATGCGCCTGCATTCGGAGCTCCGTCTCCCCGGGGACCGCCAGCTGACCATCTGTCGTGTCCGCTGCCTACCCGGGCTGCACATTCCCCTCCCAATCTACACGCTCCGATACAAGGCAAACGCCTCGGGGTTTTTTTCAAAGTTATTTTTAAAGGAGAGATGAAGGAAAACCCCGGTTACCTACTCAAGAATTTTTCCGGTTAAGAGAGATTTCCGGTTATTTGGGTGCCGGTTAAAAGAGAGTTTCCTGTATTTTTAAATGATATATCAGTGAAACATTTTTTAAAAAAAAACTTTTTTCAACTCTTATCCTGGTAAAAGCAGGGTTTTCTGTGGGTGGAGGGTCTCAAAAAAGCGGAACTATCCACCCGCAGAGGCCCTTCTCCAGCACGGTGCATGAAACCGGCATTTCCAATGTCCCTACGGGTGGGTACACAGCGCATACCCACCCGTAGGGATCGGAATATCCGGGCCAATGTACATTGTATCAGATGATGATAGCTCAAAAGACATCAGAGATGAGGTACACTGTTGAATCACATCCTGCATAAATAGCTAGCTAACTTCTGACAGAAATGCAAACATTTCAAATCCAAAGAAAATAGAAACTGTACATTTAAATTGGGTTGGACACAGTGATGATGAAATTACATTACTCGCTGATGGGAGTAACATTAGCATACTATTGGCTAAAAGGTTGACATATAATTTAAGTAAAACGTCCCAAACCACACAGTATATAACTCCATTTTCACTGCTCTCCAACAGCCCATCACCAAAACTTAACCAGGTTTATTAAAAAATGCATTTTAATTTAAACTGAAGATTCGAAATCACATGAACACTGAAAATTTCTGACAAACTAGATATGAGTTCAAGAGTAAGTGTTAAGTTAACAATCATTCCTTCAGATAATGCAAATATAATAACTGTTACAATTTCGGGTCTGCCATAAATACTTACTCAGATACTGTGGTGTCACTTGCTCCCCTCCCATAGGAGGACCAAGAGTAATACTTTTAAGGGAATTGACTCCCACTGCTCTGTATCTACTTGCACAATAGAGTAACCCAGAGACATAACAATAGCATCTTTTTATGATCTAGATTAGATATTCTTATCTTTCACACGACTGTTCCTACTGACAATGGACAATTGGTGAGGCGAGGCTCTATATGAATCAATAAGCTGCTTTATTTCACAATAAAGCGAATACTCGGAATGGCAGCCATGATGAGAATCACTTATTTTAAACAGTACAATCTATCTTCGCCTATTGATATAAAATAAAGAACATGCCACACTTCCCCATATCAGTGGGCTGACTTCAACAATTTGCCTTCTAACTGTTCCACCAGCATTTGACTTTGAGCCTGGATAAAGCCTTCAGAACTAAATCCTAATTCTCCTTGCTTCTTATTTCAAAAGGCCTGTCTGCCAGTCTCTTTTTATCTTTTGATCTCCCACAGACAGGGATCAAAGGACTTTCTAACACAATGGGTACAAAGATTTTTTAGTTACTAGACAAGGTAATAAATTGCTTATTACATAGTACTTACAGCACAGAAACAGGCCATTCGGCCCAACAGGTCCATACCGGTGTTTATACTCCACACGAGCCTCCTCCCATCCTTCTTCATTAAACCCCATCAACATATCCTTCTATTCCTTTCTCTCTCGTGTTTATCTAGCTTCCCTTAAATGCATCTATGCTCGTTGCCTCAACTACTCCTTGTGGTAGCGAGTTCCACATTCTAACCACTCTCTGGGTAAAGATGTTTCTCCTGAATTCCCTATTGGATTTATTAATTAGTGACTATCTTATATTTATGACTCCTAGTTCTGATCTCCCCCGAAAGTGGAAACATCTTCTCTACGTCTACCCTATCAAACCATTTCATAATCTTAAAGACCTCTATCAGGTCACCCCTCAGTCTTCTCTTTTCTTGCGAAAAGAGCCCCAGCCTGTTCAATCTTTCCTAATCGGTATAGCCTCTCAGTTGTGGTATCATTCCAGTAAATCTTTTTTGTATCTTTCCCAGTGCCTCACTATCATTTATATAATATGGAGACCAAAACTGTTCACAATACTCCAAGTGTGATCTAACCAAGGTTCTATAAAAGTAACATATCTTCTCTGCTTTTCAATTTTATCCCTCTCGAAATGAACCCCAGTGCTTTGTTTGCTTTTTTTATGGCCTTATTAACCTGCGTTGCTATTTTTAGTGATACGTGTATCTGTATCCCCAATCCCTCTGCTCCTCTACCCCAGTTAGACACTTAGGGCTCGATTTTGCCAGTGTTGGCAGGCTGGTGCGTGTCAGGTGGTTTTCGTGTCAGGACCCCGACTCCAATGTGAAGTGGGGAAAAAGTGCGATTTTGCCCTAATTGGTTACTTGATTTCCAGCGTGTGGAAACCCCTGGCCCAATGAGTCTTTTCATACAGAAAGTCGCCTCCGATGACATCATCAATGCTGCTGGATTTAAGGTCTGCAAGCAGCCTTGCTTCTTCTGGAGACTGCAAACTTTATGCCCATTGTGGTGATCGCTTCATTCAGCAACTATGTCCACCAGTAGGCCAAAGTGTGCTCCCTCCAAGCTCTGGTGGAGGGAGCAAGATCAAATAAGGAGGTGCTCTTCCTTCCTCAGGGAGGAAAAAGCCTCCCCAGCAGACTAAAGCTGTGTGGCTGCAAGGGGCCCAGGAGTTCAACTCAATCTCTATGTGCCGCAGAACCTGGCTGCAGTGCAGGAAGAGGTTTCATGACCTTCTCCGCACAGGAAAAGTGAGTATGACTTCCCCAACACCCTCAATCTGATCCCCATCGCCTCTCCTCATCAGCACTCTGCTTTGCCAACCTCTTCCTCCACATCCCACTTGACACTTACTATGGTCACATTCACTTAACTATTCGACCATGCAGCCCTCACACTCCCTATCACTGTGATGCAATGACAACAACTTACAACACACAGGGAGGGCCCTTTGTCTCCTTCTAAGCATCTATGCTATGTTTTCTCTACACTCACTCCTTCATTCTCACTCAAACTCCACTTGTGTCCCTCATTGCAGGAAAAGAGAGCCCACAATAAGAGGGCAAGAGCGAGGACAGGAGGAGGGCCACCCTCAGTAGCCCAGCTCACCACCTCGGAGGAGGCAGCCCTGGAAATCGCCGGTGTTGAGGACGATTCGCAAGTGGGGGACGGACAGGCAGGCGCATCACAGCAAGCTGGTGACCGAATAGTTTGGCATCTCTCTCAATGACATTGCATGAGTGACTGATAATGATTCTGATGCTATAACAGATTGACTTATGATCATCTGTACAATTCAATGTGCATGCAACCTTTACCTCACATCTCTAACTCTTTCCTTTATTCCCCCACAGGACCATCAACAGCCCCCGTCCCCACTGTCCAGGAGGAACAGCCTGAGCCTCAAGACTCCTCAGAGGAAGCTGCAATCTCTGAGGGCGCAGCGTCAGCTGAATTCATCGCACACAGCACCAGCGCAGACACTCACCTCGGTGGGACCTTCGCGAGATAGAGTAGTGTTGTCACCTGGTGTATCACAACTCACAAGTGAGCATCAGCAGATGGTGGAGAGAGGGACAGCAGTGGAGAGTCCTCGTCAGAGGGTGCAGGACTCTGCCAGCTCGGCTCAGCTGCATGTCGACCCTGTGCCTCCGGGTCCATCCAGAAGGAGAGCGGTGCTGGAACTCCAGAAACAGGTGCAGGAGTCTCTGGCAGGTTTTGTCTCCAGGAGGTTTTGTCTCCAGGGTCGTTGCGAGTGTGGAGCGAATGGAGTCCATCGCGAACATGAGCAGAGTCTTGGCACATGAACGCATCACCACGGAAAGGATGGCACCCTCCATGGAAAGGATGGCTACGGCCATGGAGGAGCTAAGTCGTCAGAGTGTTGAATACATGGTCATTGTTCAGACTAGAATGACATCTCTTGAGGAGCGATGGTCAGCTATTGAGCATAGAAACCAGACCTTCATGGAAGTCCTCTGGAGTAGGACTTCCAGTGCAGAAACGGGTCCTCATGGCCCCCCTGAAGTGCAGCAAGGTGCTGTCAAGCCACTTGCTAGCTCTGAAGTGGGGCTGACCCATGAGAGGGATGTTGGTGGCAGACAACAAGGAAGTGGGGGCTCCTCTCCAAGCGCTCACACGACCATGCCACTGCAAAGTCCTCGGTCAGAGCCCCACCAGAGTCCTCACCCAACTGAGATGGGCGTCTCATCCCCTGTACAGCCGCAGGAGCAGCAGACTGTTGGCGAGCCCTCACAGGCTCACAACCCCAGAGGACGCCCGCCAAAGGTGTCGAGACAGGAGCAGCAAGAAAGTGAGCAAGGGGCCTCCACATCTGCTGAAGCTACAGGGGAAGCACCATGTAGGAGCACGCGTAAGACGAAGATAATGCACAAGTAATCACAAGGGTAGTCACTTGGGTGTTATGTTGTGTTTATTTTTGAAATGCCATCAGTTGCTTATTGTGATAAAAAAATTCTGATGGCAAACTGTTAAAGTTGTGGCCTGTGTCATTTCGCAAATGGGACTTCCACATTGAGGGCTTAGAGCGACTTGCAATTGTCAGTATGGTGGTCAGAGTGATAGGAATCCGCAGGTTCTTGGCCATTGTCGATGCTCTGGTAAGAAGGTGCGAGGCAAAAGTGTTCGATTTTGCAGGCTAAGCAAATCTGGCCAACATTTGTGCGTCCCTTGCATCCCGGGCAGCAATGTGGTCGCGCACTGGCGCCTTCTGGCCTGTGCAGCTTCAGGTGGGTGAGCAGCAGCTTGGCGCTCCTGTTGTTGCTGCTGCTGCTGTTGTTCATGGTTCTGCTGCTGCCGCAGCTGGTCTTCGTCCGAATCTGATGTCCAGGAGGAAAGGAAATAAATGGTTCCCATGCTTCTGGTACATGCCTCAATTGAGGAAGCGTTCAGTCAAGGTGGGGAGAGGGGTTTCCCAGGAGGTCACACTGGAGATGGGCGTCAGGCTTCAAACTTCCACGACAATGAGTAGGCCTGCTAAAAGTTCCCCCAGACCTGAGACAACAAAGTTCTGCCACCTGCTAATGATCATTGGTGAAAACACCTTTTTAATGGTGGAGCTGCAGCTGTTACTAAGCAATTCACTTGTGAGGCCGCCAGGATTAACTGGTGTGTTCCAGAGGCGACGTGCAGGACAGGGGAAATGTGTTAAAAATCAGAAAGACACCCCAAAAGACTCAGAGGAAAAGCGAGAGACCCTAAGAAAAAGGGGCTTTGGACATTTTAAAACCAATTGAGTGTATTGGACCAGGGACATTTTTAAACATGCCTGGGCCTCAGTACAGGCTGCCAAAGGAGGCGGGGCTGGCCTCTACAGAGACAATGTTGTATATTACAGGTGGTCGACCTGTCTCCAGCCCCATCAAACTGTTTAGCATTTATACAAAGAAGTAAAGGAATGGAGTACTCAACACAAATGAACAATCATCAGACCAGCAATCATCCTCCACTTAACAAATATTTAATATCGTTAAAGGCCATCTCCTGCCATTAAAGTTAACGACCTTAACGAGCCCACCAGAATTAAACAAAGCACTGGGAAGATTTGGCGGGCAAATAAGGAACAATCGAACAGTATAACTTGAGAAAACAACAGAAAACGCTGGAAAAACTCAGCAGGCCAGGCAACATCCGTGGAGAGAGAAAGAGAGTTAACGTTTCAGGTCGAAGTATTTTGCTATCGTATTAGTATAACTTGAGACCTGTGCTGGAACAAGCCAGAGTTCTAGAGACGAGTATGGCAGTTTTGCAGGCTAGCAGTTTGAAACAAGCTGTTCAAGTCACACAGACAGACCACAAGCAGGACAGCTGAAGCACAGGAGTTCTCCAGTACACAGTTCAACAGAAACAAGACCGTTCAACAAAGAAGGCCAGCAGCTCCAGAAACAGACCGACACGCAAGAAACCAGAGCAACGGTTCCAGTGACCATCAAACACCTCGAGGCACAAGGGCCTTATGAAACTTTTTACTTAAAAAGGACTTTAAACCATATCTCAACTGTCAAAGGATTCGTTTGGTGAGCATTATCCCTGGTCCTCAAGAGTCTAACTTAGCTAGTAAAGTGGGGTTGGGAGGGGTGAGGTATTGTTCTACTGTCATTTCCCTCGTTTGTACCGAAGTTAAGATTGACATGTTATGTTTCATCTCTCTTAAATAAACATTGGTTTTCCTTGCACCAATCCACGGGTCTGTTCGTTTGTTCTTATCGCCGCTCGATAAGTCCTGGGCTCAGAACTAGGAAGGGGATAGCGATTCGCAACCGCACAGCGGGCAGACAGTCCAGAAAAACATAACTGGCTGACCTACAAATAAGCCCCGGAGACAAAAACCCCTTACACATACCCTTCTATCCCTTTCTCCCTCATGTGTTTATCTAGCTTCTATCTAGAATTTTGGAATTGTTTAGGCTCTGTGGTAAACAACTTGCATTTAGCATATTAACCATATTTTATCCAGATAACCTTTTTTAAACAACTTGCAAAAATAAACTTTATTTTAAAAAAAACATTAAAAGTATGTATTTATTTTATTCTTTCTCAGAAAAAATGGTCAAAAAATCCTGAAACATGACATTCATCAAGATTGCCCAATCCTTTGTACAATATTAACAACTTGCATTTAAATAGCATCTTCACCATCCCAAGGTGCTTCACAGGAATGTAATCAGACAAAAATTGACAGAGCCATTGAAGGAGACATTAGGACCAAAAGTTTGGGTCAAAGAGGTAGGTTTCAAGTAGGGTCTTAAAGGAGGAGGGAGAGGTAGAGAGGCGGAGAGGTTTAGAGAGGGAATTCCAGAGCTTAGGACCTAGAAGGCTGAAGGCACGGCCACCGATGGTGGCATGAAGGAACAGTGGCGGCGGGGGGGGGGGGAAATGGACAATAGGTAGAGTTGGAGGAACGCAGAGTTCTCGGAGTGTTGTAGGGCTGGAGGAGGTTACAGAGACAGGGAGGGGCGAGGCCACGGAGAGATTTGAACACAAGGATGAGAATTTTAAAATGGAGGCATTCGGGGACCAGCAGCCAATACAGGCCAGTGATGAGCACAGGACAGATGGCTCAACAGGACTTGGTGCAAGTTAGGATGGGCATCAGAGTTTTGGATAAGCTTAAATTTATGTAGGGCGGAAGATCGGAGGGTGGCAGGACAGCATTGGAATAGTCGAGTCTGGAGACGGACGATATTACATAGGTGGAATCAGGCAGTCTTGATGATGGAGAGGATATGGGATCGGAAACTCCGCTCCGGGTCAAATAGGACACAGAGGTTGCGAACAGTCTGGTACAGCCTGAGATAGTGGCCAGGGAGGGGATGGAATCGATAGCTAAGGAACGGAGTTTGTGACGAGGATTGAAGACAATGGCTTCGGACTTCCCAATGTTTAATTGGAGGAAATTCCAGTTCATCCAGGACTATACGTCGGACAACACAGAGGTAGGGGAGGGGTTGAGAGGTGTGGTGGTCAGGTAAAGCTGGGTGTCGTCAGTGTTCATGTGGAACTTGACATTGTGTTTAAACTAAACTAAACCTGTTGATAAGGTGGAAGACATCATGGACCCTTGTGAAATGCAGCTTTAGGCTTTTTGGTTGGTTAATTCCTATTCTATTATGGACTGAATAAAAACATTGTAGTATTTGATGTAAATCTAAGAGCACAGATGGAAAGATACTAAACAAGAAATCCTGATGTGAATGATAAAGTCAATCCTCTGTTCCTTCTGACAGGAACAACAGAAGATCTGAGAAATAAATTGATGGTAACTGACAATAACCAAAAAGATGGATATGAAACAACTGACGAGAGAAAATCGTACAGGAACAAAGGTGCAAGAGACAGAAGGACAGAAAAAAACGACAGAGTAAGTTTTCCCAAGAAAAGGCAAGGAAGTGGGTTTGGCATGAACAGGAGATGGTGATGGTGGCTATGTTACAAATGTGATGTAACTAAGGTTGTACGAGGATTGAGTTCTCGACATAGAGAACTTTTATAGACAGGACAGGCTTCACCCGAGTTGGACCAATACCAGTACAAATGTCCTTGCAAACAGGCTAACTAATGCAATGAAAGGATACATAAACTAATATGGTAATATGTAGAGGCAAACAAAACAGATGCAGAAAGAGAAAATAAAAATAAGAGTGATGTAGATAAAGAAAAAATGCAGAACCTGTGTGTTATGGTACTAAGCAAGGTCTAGTAGATGATGGCTCCAGTGCAGATACAGATACAAATCGGTAAATGAGCAAAATATAAGGATATGACCAGATGGAGAAATAATGACAAAAATAAACACTTAATTCAAGGGAGTGGGGAAAATGGTTCAATATATGAATGCTAGGAATCCTAGGAATAAAATAAGAGACATGGATGCCCTTGCTGGAGAAAGAAGCTACGCTATCAGAGGCATCAATGGGACCTGGTTCAACAATGATACTGATAGAATCCCTATACGTTTGTCCTATTAAACTTCTTCACAGAAATAGATAAATGCAGAAACCCTGATTTCCTTCCATGGTTCGTACCACACCATTTATCAACTAAGCCATCGGCAGAGCTACTAGTTTACTTGTAAACGTGCAGAAAACAGGACGTAAATAATCTGTGGGTTACCTTGCTGTTGCTCTTTTCAAGGGGCTTTTGGATTCCAGACCCCAGTAAATTCCGACCAATATTTCCAAACAACTGTCAATTTGTGAATTATGCACAGGGTCTCTGCCTAGTTTTCGTAACAAAGAACCAATCTGAAATTTACAGAAGAAAACAAATGAAGTGATTATTTATGTGGCAATTATAGATTTTACAAAAACAACAATTTAAGCTTCAATAGCATAGAAAAAGACCAGACAAGTGCAATCAAATCAAACTTGGCGCAATCTCAATTAACAAATGAGAATTCAATGAAATATATTCAGATTTTTAAATTGGAAGAGGCATTAGCTCACTCAATGCTTTAACCAAAAATAAAGTGCTGAGTGGCACATAACTTGCAAACCCCGGAGAGAAATGAACTATTTAAGCTAAATTATTCCTGCCTTAATCCCAGTTAGCCAAGGCAGAGAGCTAATTGATTTAAAATTCCTTTCTTGCGGTGATTCCATATAATGTAATATGATTGTGGAATGGCAAAAAAAGGAGTGCCTAATAAATTTAGCAGCGAGAAGGGGGGTGGGGGATAGGGTTATAAAAAGGAAAAATTATACTTGAAAGTATGGTAGAAATAAGATATGGTGAGGGAGGACAATGACACAGTTAGCATATATTAGTAGTGTAAATAATTGTACTGGAAGTAATGGAAATGGAGGATGGTGACTAAGGGAGTATTTGATCATCTTTAGTCTATGAAATCAGCACCCAGGAATAGATGCCCAAAAACCATTAGTAATTGGTTGTGCAATGAGCACTTCTAAAGTAGTTCAGGCAGAAACTCCTGATGCACACACCCTCACTGCTCATTCCAGAAATGACTTGAAGACCTAGAGCTCAGAAACATCATCAAAAGCTATAAATTGTTTTTACAAGTAGCACCTTGGTGATCACTTGTCTTCTGTGAGATATTCTGTTTCTTATAATTCCTTTATTTAATCCAGTAATTTGAGCTAAACTTGCAATGGCATATTTGTATTTACACGGACATTACTTAATAAATCTGCAGCTGGAATACTTGCTTTGCAATTTAAGAAAGACCTTTAGCACTTAAAAAAAAACAACTGCTTGAATTACAATCACTGAAAAGGTGGAAAGGATTTAACATTACGTTCTGCAAACATAAATGATGTCTTTAGTCTCATCACTATAATTCCCTGTTACTGCTGCTCTGCGAAGAGACCGTCGTGGAGCCTGAATGAAGCAGGTAGTAAGACTGTACCTTCTTTAGTAAATGCAGTTGTTGTATTCCATCAGTGAGCTCTGCACATTCCAGCAGAAGAATCGCGAGGCCATTCTCCTCACCAGTTGCTATGCCTGAGGAAAAAAAGAGCACAATCAAATTTTTAAAGAATATAGTGGGGCGGGATTAAATGTATTTTGCATGTTTACTGGTGGAACAGCATTTTAATAGGGTGCTTGTACATTATTCAAAATGATCCATTGTAATTATTATAGATATACAACAAAGTCAATCGGAATGTTTAAAGAGTTAAGTTTAAAAACAAGTATGAGTTCCAAAGTAAATTATAATTTTCTGTTTCCTTCAGTTTTTAGTAATGACTTAGGGTTTTGCAAAGTGGAGGCCCAGTCCAACTGCAAAAGAAACTGTCACATAAGTAGTCATGGTCTTTGGCCTACACTCACAAATAATTAATGAGCAACCTAGTTTTAAAAACTCATGGGAACAGAAGATAAGCTCATCAAACCTCATTTTGGCGACATTTTAGCTGCTCTGATTATATAAAAATAAATGTTTTACCCGTGTAACATATTCAAGGAGTTCACAGTGTCGCAAAATCCAAGAGCAAAGCTTGAATGGTTTGTGGTAACATTATTGTTCATGATCAGCTATAAAGAGGTCCACTGGTATGAAGAAGGTGGTTTTATTGGATAAATGAAAGAAAATTATAATGATGTTTCCACTATTATCAATGTGTCCAAGCCCGACAACAAGATTTGAACATATAATTTAGGCTAAACTCCCACAGAGTATTAAGAGGTTGCCTCATTTTCAGAAGTGCTGTCCTTTGGATGAAGTGTCGAACTGCAACCCTAGTTGCCTGTTCTAATGGTTCAGGTGAATTTGAAATGCCGTGACACTATTTGAAGAGCAAGAAAAACTTACGGTTTCTTAGCCAATATTCCCCCTTCGGGGCATCACCAAAAATAGATTAACTAGTCCTTCATCCCTTTACTTTTTTGTGGGAGTTGGCATGCACAAAATGGCTGTCACAATTGCCTGCGTAACTGTAACTGTACTTTAAAATAATTCACTATTATAATGCACTATATAAATGCAAGTCTTTTACGAAAGAGTTTTGTAGTCATGTTAGATTACATCATTTGAACGAACCCCTTGTTATAGATTCAGGATACAATGCATTTTATCCTATTTAATACATTTCACTCTTTACAAGTAAACTCTACAACAGGGTTGCCCAAATCGTGGTGTACGTCACCCTCAAAGACTTTCAGTACTTTATGCACTTCTTGGTAGTTAGCTCTGTTTGAATTTTGTGGGCCTGGAGGTTTGAAAAGTGCTGCTGCCTCATTGGTGGATGAATCCTAAATCAGAACGCCATGATCTGGTGGTCTCCACAGATTGTGATGTTTGTTAATAGGAACAAGGGTTTAAACTATCTATGTTGCCCTGGGTTCCACAGTATGCACCTATGCGGCCCACAGAGGAAAAGCTTGAACAATGCTTCCCTGCCACATGCATTAACCCCTTTACCTTGCCTCCCACTGCTGCAATAGACACGTGTTTACTTACATCTCAAGCTCACAAGTTTATGGTCATCAAGAACAATTCGACCAACGTCGATGTCTTTCTTCTTCTTTAGAACCATCTCCACCCAAATTCTTTTAAAAATGCTGGTAGAAAAGCAACAAAACTTGCTCCTTGGAATAGCTGATATCCGCAGAATTTCACTTCACTCAAGCTGTCTTGAATGTGGTCACTTCAACACTGTGGCAACTTCGTGGGGGGAATGACAATGCGAAAGCAGGCCTATGCAATGTTTAAGAACTAAAAACAGTATTATTAACAAAGTTTAGGAGAGTGATTTCATTGCAAGAACCCTTCTGCAGCCGCTACCACAGCACAACGCTGCCATATTTGCGGCATCTCACGTAAACGTCAATTCCGCCTTCACGTCGAATCGTTTTTTTTTGCTCTGTTACCGATTCGGCCAATCCTCCGCCCCCACACTGGAAGAGGTTCCTCCTCCGCTTAGCAGCTATTGGCTAATTCGGGGACGTAGTCCGCACGTCCAGCCCGCCTCTCGCCGCCCGATTGGTCGACCGCAACGTCAATCAGAGAATGTTAGCCCGGATTGTTGCTTGACAGATGGATACAGGACGTTCGGAACGCGCTGACAGCGGAGTGTGGGAAAGTTATCGCCTTGCACAGGGCAATGATGGAGAGACCGGCAGGAGGCGAGGCTGAAGGTCGCCCGGTACTCAGTGCCCGCTTTGAATGTTTCTGTCACCGCTTCGTGTCGCAGGTTTAACGGAGAGAATGGCACATTTAATCAGGTAGGCTCTTTTGTCAGTGTTCATACGTTTGTCAGAAACGGAGCTGTTGAATTTTGACCAGAGAGAGTTAGCACAGCACTTTTCCCCCCACCAGGATTTTTTGCATGTGATGTCATTCACTGACAGGGTGGAAAAGATGAGGTTAAGGCAAAATTTGGGAGTTCCGATTGATGCAGTGGACACGGGTTTGAATGCAGTTTAGGGGTTTACGCAGTTGACGATATTCTCCCCAATAAACCAAATTTTTAGAGGGACAAATCCGTTATGAAGCATCAGTGACATATTTATTTTGAGTTATTTATCAGTTATTTAAGTGTCAAAATTGATGGTTATTTTTTCGGAGTGATTTTGATGAAAAAATACTTTTCGTTGCAATAGGTCACCAGTACGGTTATAAAATATGTTCGTAAATTTTAGGCAATTGTTATCCTGTTGAAGAAATAAAGTTTTCTGTTACGAAAGTCACTCCAATGTTTGCAGATGTTTGCGTTGGTTGCAGTTTAGCTGCAGACGGGACAACTGTTTAGTATAATATAAACAGAAGAGGTGTCCCTTTATAATTGGATTGTATAAATTATTTTCTTAATTGGTAAAACAATAGTAGCCACTGGAAAGCGAATCCTGTCGACATTTGAAACAGAAGTTCTGTTTCGTTTTAACATTATATAACTCGGGCAATACAGTATATTTGATTCTATTCTAGAAGGCAAACTCAGCCGAAGCTGATGGTTTTCAGATGTTTTCAAATCCGTGATCTATCGTGGATTTGTAACAACTGAAACATTGAGATAGTTGAAGGATGGAACCCATATCCCAATCGCAGTGAACCACACTTTTTTGTGCTTAAGGATTGATATGTCCTGCTTTGGTAATTTATTTTAGCGAAAATAGACGTGAGTAAAATGAATATAGGTGGAAAGCATTAATGGATTTATTTGTCTATGTTCATGACTGCCCTAGCAATTCTTGCTCTTCCGAAAATGGAATATTTAACATTAATGGAAGGAGAAAAAAAAGGCCTTTTTTCTTGGTAAGGTTATTGATGAGGGGCTAGTGCAGTTTTCCTTGGCTTTACAGTCATGTCAAAAAAATGAGTATTTTATTCCTGGTCAGACCAGGATTTAGGGATCTTAATGGGAAAATTTAGAAGTATCACCACAGCAATAACAGGATCAAAACGGTGCCATAAAGGTATATTGCATTAGTATATACTGTCTGAGTCATACTGTGCAATTATATCATACAGTATGTGTATCACTTATAGTTATATTACTATCACTCTGTGTTGCATTATTATATTGTTCAGTCTCTGTTATTACATTATATGATTGTAATTACCCATTCTCAGTTTCTGATATATTTATCACATTGTGTCTCATTCTAATATATTTTACTTTCTTCTCTGGTATTACTTTACTTGCACTGAGTATCTCATGAATTCCATTCAGTCTTTGTTATATTGTTATATAGCCACTGTTCTTTGCTGTGTTAGATTCTATCATTATTGTTATAAGTATCTGATATTTGTTATATATATATATTCCTATCACTCAGCCTTGTGCTAGCCTTTCCACACGGTTCCCTCATCTCTGTTCCTCACTCATGTGTTATATTCTATTTGAAAATGTGAATTTAGTTAAAAAAAACTAATAATCTGGAAATAAAAAGCTGGTGTCAGTAAATTGACCATGAAGCTGTCAGATTAAGTAAAAACTTAACTGGTTCGCTAATGTCCTTTTAGGGAAGGAAACCTGCCATCCTTACCCAGTCTGTCCTAAATGTGACTCAAGTCCCACACAATGTTCTCTCTGAGCTCTGCAGCCGTGCAGCGCTCCAGGGGGTCCCACGCAGCCGGTGAGCCAGCTTTTAAATTGAAAAAAATGCGCATGCGTGGACTTTTGAATGGGCCATGCAGCCCGTTAAAGGTGCCGTGTGGCCCGCAAAAAATTACAGGGAGCATTAGCCCAACACCAATGTTGTTGACTCTTAACTGCGCTCTAGTTGTTGTTGACTAAGAGTAAAGGCAAACCACTCAGTTGTATCAGACTACTACAAAGAATAACAAGAACCACAAAGACTGCAGCAGTTCAAGAAGCATGCCCACCATCACCTTCTCAGGGCAACGAATGATGGCCAATAAATGCCAGCCTTGCCAGCAATCCTGAAAATGAATAATATTTTTTTGAATAGTCATTATATTATCTATTACTGTTGACATTATTTATATAATGTATAGTCACATGATGTTATAATAAAGACAGCTGATGCAAAATTATGACCCATTTGTGATTATGAGGCAGGAAACTCATGGGAAGAATTTTGGGTGGCTTGGAGGGACTACTTCCCACCATTCTTCAGGGAAATTAAGACAGTTGTTTTAAGTTCATCATAATTAGTGGTTTAAAACCAATGAAATTGCATTCTTGAGGCACACATTTCAAAAATGCTTATTCTTGAGATCTTATTAGTTTATTAATCTCAACAAAAAAGAAGGCATTTTGCCTATTTTTCAAAAGGGAAATAAAGGATTTTCAGGCCCTTTATTCTTTTCCTATGTGTGAACTTAAAAAAAATTGATTTTTATCCATATGTATAGTGTTCATTTATTTTGTTATTGGAAATAAGATACAAGTTGTTTTCTGGATATTGACATGGCTCTTGCTTTAATCATAGTCTTAGATCTGGGATTACCTGAAACTTAAACCCTATTCTATTTTTTTAAATAACAGTCGTGCCTGTATTGCCTGATTATATAGCACACACATTTTAAAGTATCTTGCTCAGATTATTGGAATGGATAAAAACTTTGACATTAAGCTCATTAAAAAAATACAGTATTTCCTTAGTTAAGTGGATTTTCCATGTTACTTGAAACCCTTTCTAGATGCAGATGTATTGTAAATTTAGGAAACATTCAAATTGTAGGGTTATGGTAGCTATGCAAATGCATCCGTTTTGAGATTAGCACAACATTTACTCATTGTACCTATTTCACTGTACACGCACTAAGTCCATTACAATTTTTTTCTGCTTGTAGAGTGTAGGTATTATATAAAAAACACATGCTCTTCTCGTGGTTTTGCAAGACATCAAAGAATTTGAAAAGGTCCACCAGAATGTATGACTCACCATGAGTCAGCTGCTAATGTAACAGATCCTTAGTAGTTCTTATATGATGAATTTTGCTCAGTGAGTACACTTAAAGAGCTAGGTTAAGTATACTTAGAGATCGGTTACCTTAATGACCAAAAGTCACAATCATAATTTTTTTTATTGATAATCATAAACCAGGATATAATTTTAATAATTCTGGTAGATCAGAAAAATATGATAAAGGCTTGCATTTATACAATGCTTTATCACATCTCTCAAATGCCTGAAAGCCCTTCATGTTCATATATGATGAATTACTGTGAAGTATAGAGGCTGTTGTAATGTAGGCAAGGCTAACCCATTGTGCTTGATAACAATGGATTAGTATGCTGCATCTAATTGTTGCTTAAATAATTCCAGAGTTTTCACCTCAGCCTAGAAGTTCATTTCAAGTATTGATCAATGTGTGAAGAAGAATCTCCTGATAGCAATTCTAAAGTCATCTTTTACTAGTTTGGACATGTGTCCCATGATCCTATTCCCACAGTTTAATTTAAAGTAATATTCAAGATTAACTTTTTCCATACTATTTACTATCTCATATACTTCTATAAGATCACCTCTCTGATGGCTTCTTTCCAGGCTAAAAAGTCAAACTCCTGATACTAGGGACCAACCTCGTGGCTCCTCTCTGCAGTGCCTCTAGTGTTTGAATATCTCCCCTGTTTCTTGGCAACCAGAACTGGACACTGTACTCAAGGTACGGTCTGACCAGAGCGCTTTACAGTTTGATCACAACTTCCTCTGACTTGCATTCCACTGCTTTGGTGATGTAGTTTATTCGATTGGCTTTGTTGATTGCTGCTGTTTGGCATTGATTGGACATGTTGAGTGTTGAATCTACTAGAATCCCGAGGTCTCTTTTAACCTAATGCTTAGCTATTTCAACACCATTCATGAATATGTATGTCACCCAGTTTTCCTTCCTATGTGCAATACTTTACACTTGTCTGCATTTGTATATTATTGCCTTAACAGTAAATGTTAAAAAGAGAGAAGCGGACATGTTTAATATAAGTGCAAACATCTTTGAAAATGCATATAATATGAATTCTATTTGAAAGACAACCTATATAAAGATTCCACCTATTTAGAATAATTGGCTAGTGGGAGATGAGAGTAGCTGCCCTTGGCAACAAATCAACATTCGATGGAGTATGGCAAAACTGATCTCAATGGGGGTCAAGGAGAAAACTCTCCAATAGTTGGACTCATACATGACACAAAAGAAGATATTGATGGCAACTGCAGGACATTGCTGCATGCGTTCCTCAGCGAAGTGTCCTTGGCCCAACCGTCTTCAGCTGTTTCATCAATGATCTTTAGGAGTGATGATTCCAAAGTGTTCAGCTCCATTCACAACTCCTCGGAAAACAAAGCATCTGTGCCTACCTACAGCAGAAATGAGAAGTCTCACAACACCAGGTTATAGTCCAAGGGGCAGCAGCTCCGAAAGCTCGTAATTTTAAATAAAACTGTTGGACTACAACCTGGTGTTGTGCGACTTCTCATTTTTGTCCATCCCAGTCCAACACCGGCATCTCCGCATCATACCTACAGCAGGATCTGGATAACACCCCAAGCTGAGACTGACAAGTGGCAGCTAACATTCACACCACATAAGTGTAAGGTAATGACCATCTCAAACTAGAGAAAGCCCAGCCAGCTCCCCCTGACCTTCAATAGCACAACTATTGCTAAGTTCTTCACCATCATCATCTTGGAGAAATCCAGTAAAAAAAGCTTAACTGGACCAGCCATTTAAACACCCTGGTTACAGGAGCAGGGCAGAAATTGGGTACTCGGTGATGAGTAACACCTCCTGACCCCTCAAAGCCCCTCCACCATCTGCAAGGCTCAAGTCAGGAGTATGATGGATTCAGCCACAACAACACTCAAGAAGCTCAACACAATTCAGGCCAGAGCACGTTTCCTGATCAGCACCTCTGCCACTGGACTCTATCCACCCCCTCCATTGCTGGAATGCTGGCTGCAGTATGTACCATCTACAATATGCACTGCAGCAACTTACCAAGGTTACTTCGACAGCACCTCCCTGCCCTGCGAGTTTTACCACCAAGAAGGACAAAAGCAGCAACATTGTGGGAACACCATCATCTATAAATTCCCCTTTGAGTCAGACACCATCCTGACTTGGATATATATCACCATTCCTTCATCGCTGCATCAAAATCCTGGAATACTCTACCTAACACCATCATGAGAGCACCATCACTATAAGGCCTGCCACAGTTCAAGCAGAAGGCCTACCACCACCTTCTTGGGCAACTCAAGATTGGCAATAAGTGCCAGCATTGCCCACATCCTGGGAACAAATAAAAAGACAACTGTCAGTTCCAAATCCATTAACAAATCAGATTCAAACCTATGCTAGCTGATTACAAGTGAATGAAGATAAGCAAAATTCCACCCCAAAGTTGCACATTTTAGACCCTGTTTCTCTGGGTTTCTGATCCACTGTTGGATTTGAGATACTGCGCATTGTTGTATATAATGCTCATTAATGGAGAGGTTATAGAAAACAACTCTAAGGCTACACTGATGGCACACCAATTTATCTAGTGAGTAGCTAAATAATGTAGATCGGGGGTGGGGGGAGGTGGTCCCAGAATCAAATACCAATGTTACACTGAAAATAGAAGTCAAGTCCTCCAGGGGCTGAGTCAGACGAACAAATAGTATGATTCTTAAATTTTAAAAAACAAGTTTCTTTGGATATGTTTTCCAAACGATAATGTTCCCAAGTTAATGTCTGTGTTAACGTGCTCAGGTATTAAAGGCGGTAAGCATTCATACGAGAATAGGGCTTTCAGATAAAAATACTTCTCTGTATGGTTATTGCAGCAATTGAATAATTGTGCAGTTTTAACTACATTGTCTGTACTTATAGAGAACATAATTACACTTTACTGTAGACAACCATCTGCATAAATTGTGTTTATATAGTACATATATGATTGTATATACATAGCCACAGTCATCAGCAGTGAAAAGCAGAACATGTTGCCTATAAAGTTAGAAAATATAGTTCTAATTGTATGATTTATTGAATGAAAAGTACTACAGTAACTGTAGTTGTGATATAGAGTGTAATAGAATGGAAGAATCACATCAAAAATTGGCCTTTTATTTATGTATAGAATTTAGCCAGACATGTGCATCTTATTTACATGGATCTAATCTGTTTTCTATGCCATATCTTTGTAATCCATCAGAACAAGCTGGTGCATGCTCAGTACGACATTTCATCCAAAGGATTGTGTATCAAATTGTATATTGCACTCCGTAACACTTCACAGTGTCCATATTCACTTAAAAGGATGATGCTACAAAAAACTGAAATGTATCACAATAGTGGGGTTAAATTGACTGCTTAACCACAATACTACTGAACATTTCTACGGTAGTTCTTATTACTACTGAGTGCTGAAATTAAGTTTATGTTCATGTCTGTACAATTTGTGCTCAGCTCTTGTTACTTTTTTTTAACTGTTTCTAGGATACTGGATCTCAACACTTCTACCTTCTAATAAGACAGAAACTGACCATGGCTGAGGGTTCAGAGATGGCTGGAGATATAGACTGGAAAGAGCGGTGTATGACTCTTGAGTCACAGTTGCTCAAGTTTCGTGTGCAGGCCAGCAAAATCCGAGAGCTTCTTGCAGAGAAGGCAAGTAAATATCAACAGTTGAGACAGGGATTTTAGATGTGGGTGGAGTGGGGGGTGGGGTGGGTGCGGAGGGGTTATGTCTTTAAACCATACACAACAGGCTTGCTTTCTTTATGTTTGTCAAAGTGAGAGATGTGGAATATATTTCCACTTTTTGTTCCCAGTGCCGAAGGAGATTGATGTAATTCAGAGGCATCATGAAAACTTAGCAAAAAGCTCCCACTGAATCAGCATGACACCTGCCTGAATGATATGGGCAACTCGTGTCAAATTAAGAATAGTTTTGTGGGGTAGGTTGAGTTCACTTACAAATAGTGATGAGAACAATTGAATTAATAAAGGTTAAAAGTGAACTCATTCCCAGAGGTGGAAGGACGCTATTCTGACTCGATGCATAACAGCAGAAGCGATTTTAGCCCTACTCGTCTGACGGAAACCAGGCGGGCGGGCAGTTAAAATTGGCCGGGTGACTTACCGCTGATGTCCTGCTCTGATCCCACTGTCTGGAATTTTAACCTCTTTTGAGCAGGTAGCAAGAATACCCGCCTGAAGCAGGCCCTCCTTTAAATATACAGATCGGGGCCTGATGATGTGATCGAGCCCCAACTGCAACTTTATTTGGTGGCCTGAGCAGGGAATATGTTTTGGCTTTCCTGTCAGGTGAAGATAGCGGGAAGAGGATCCAGGGCCAGAAGAGGCCCAAACAGGTAAGTTTTGAAAACTTTTTTTTTCCTTGTGGGGTCAGGAGTGCTCCTCCGGGCCCCACAAGTAAAGTTCAGGCCCCCTCCCTGTTCTGGGCTCTTCTATCCTCTTCCCCACCCCCCACGGCCCCCTGGTAAGACCCTCTCCGTGACTTAAACTTGTTGCCGGTGATTGCTCTTTCAGCACCAGCCGGTTGCCTCCTGCCGCTCAAAATCTGGACTGAGGCTTGAACCCACAACCTTCTGACTCAGAGGCGAGAGTGTTACCACTGAACCAAGGCTGAGACCTGCTAAACATTGGAAGCATTTAAAAACAAAAATTGTTTCAAAATTTTGAAATCAAGTATACAGCATATAGATGCATATAGAGTTAGAAGTCTGTGATGCATTCGAGAAATGTAGGGTCTTGGTATTACCAAATCAGTTATTTTACAAAAGTGTGAAGAGTTTCTGAAAAGTTATTTAAGAAGTTAGCTTTTCAGTTATGAGATCTTGCTTTGCTTTAAAGAGCAAATAGTTTTATAGCTACTACCCATCTGATTTATAGCACTTATTAGTCATTTGTTATTTCACATGTTTCCGTTAAATCTCAACATTTAGAAACTTCTACAGTACTGTTTATTTGGAACATTTCTCCAACAAATGTGTTTACAATATACCACATTGTTTTGAATTTGTGAGAGAAAAAGAAAATAATGTCTGGAGCATTTGTCTCTCTGATAAACAATGTTTTCTGTCTCAATTGTTAACTGATGCACTGTAACTCAACTCAGTAACTCATCCCAGCCAGTTCCCACAATAAAACCACACTTTTTTTTTGAAGGAATAAGGAGAGGTTGGGGGAAGCATTCTCAGTACTAAGTCTTCTGCCATAAGTATTATTTAAACTAATTTGATTATTTGGTTAATTTTCTCACCTGCCATCTGTGATCCCCACTTACAACCGGCACTATTGCAGTCACTATTGAAAATCCCATCGCTCCTCTGAACTTCTGTGTCTTGTTCCTCCTGAGCTATGAAGTTGATCTACGTGTGTCCTAGATTTGCTTTGGAACAAACTAGAGGTCAGCCCAGAATTACCCAAGCTGGGGAAAATTACTACTGACTGAGTACACTATTGCAGGTAGCCTTGCAGCTCTACAGTAAAGAATTGGGTTTACACATTGAAACCTGGGTTAGAATCCCAGCCTTGACTGCCATTTAAACTTGAATTTCAAAACCATCATCATCGCCCACTCCTCAAAAAATCCACCCTCGGCCGTTCTGTCCTTGCAAACTACCACCTCATCTCCAACCTCTCTTTCCACTGCAAAGTCCTTGAACGTGTTGTTATCTCCCAGATCTATGCCATCTCTCCCACAATTCCCTGTTCAATTCACTCTAATCAGGTGAATCCCACAGCAGTGAAACAGATCTAGCCAAAATCTTGAGCAACATTCTATGACGGTGGTGCATCATCTCTAATCTGCAGCCTTTGGCACATTTCACTACACTATTCTCCTCCAACACCTCTCCTCTGTTGTTCAGCTCAGTAGGTCTGTTCTCACTTGGTTCTAAAAGGTGGGAAGTGGTGTTCCACAAGGATCGGTGCCAGGACCACTGTTGTTCACTATTTACATAAACGATTTGGACTTGGAAATCGGAAGTACAATTTGAAAATTTGCAGACAACACCAAATTGGGGGGTGTAGTTAATACAGAGGAGGACTGCGCCAAAATACAGGAAGACATTAATAAACTTGCAGAATCAGCGTGTAATTGGCAAATGAACTTCATGAATATAGATAACTGTGAGGTGGTACACTTTGGTAGGAAGAATAAGGAGGCCACATACTCCTTGGAAAATAAGTGTCTAAATGGGATAGAGGAACAGAGGAATCTGGAGGTACAGACACACAAATCACTAAAAGTAGCAAAGCAGGTTAATAAGGCCATTTAAAAAAAAAACAAAGCACTGGGGTTCATTTCTAGAAGGATAGAATTGAAAATCAGAGAAATTATGTTAAATTTGTATAGAACCTTGGTTAGACCACACTTGGAGTATTGTGAACAGTTCTGGTCTCCATATTATAGAAAGGTTATAGAAGCACTGGAAAAGGTGCAAAAAAGATTTACTAGAATGATACCAGAACTGAGAGGTTATACCCATCAAGAATGATTGAACAGGCTGGGACTCTTTACTCTCAAAAAGAGAAGACTGAGGGGTGATCTGATAGAGGTCTTTAAGATTATGAAAGGGTTTGATAGGGTGGACGTAGAGAAGATGTTTCCACTTGCGGGCGAGACCAGAACTGGGGCCCAGAAGTATAAGATAGTGACTAATTAATCCAATAGGGAATTCAGGAGAAACTTCTTTACACAGAGAGTGGTTAGAATGTGGAACTCGCTAACACAAGGAGTAGTTGAGGTAACTAGCATAGATATTTATGGGGAAGCTAGATAAGCACATGAGGGAGAAAGGAATAGAAGGACATGTTGATGGGTTTAGATGAAGAAGGGTGGGAGGAGGCGCGTGTGGAGCATAAACGCCGGCATGGACCTGTTGGGCCTGTTTTTATGCTGTAAATACTATGCAATACTCTTACAGTTCCATAAGCTGAGCCATTGTAAAACTCTTTTTATATGATTTTTTAAGAAACACATACTAATGTTAGTGAAAAAGTCAGTTGAGTATAAAGCGAATTGACTGGTATTGGTGTACATATGGTTTTACTGACATCCTTGCGAGCTTTTTTTCTTAGTTTTTCATCTGTTGTGTGTCATGATATCATCTCTTTCAAATAAAAAAATATTTAATGGATGTCATGTCATGTGTGATATAATAATCTCAATCCCAAAGACTGTATGAAAACAAGATGTGTTACTTTCTCATCACAGATGTATTTTGTATGAAAACCAAGTACAAATTAACTTTTTCAGAAGCTAGGGCTTTTTCCTCCCAGGGCATTGACCTCTTTTTGAATACTTTCTGGATAATTAATCAGATTGTTGTTGAATGTCTCTGAGGCCAGGAAATGAAGTGCAGTCTCTGTATGACGTAAATGTATCCTGGGATTCAATGACCTGGCCGAGAGACTACTACAGTCCCAACAGAGGATGTTGAGCTGTTTAAAATAATTGAAGTCTCGAGTGAAAAATATACAAAGAACATGTGATTAATAATTTTTTTTAATTAAAAAGAGACGGATACGCAGTAATGTTCAGTAACGAGTTTTTTGACTTGGGGAGAATGCTTGGCTGAGTGAAAGGGTAATCATATGATCGGAGGAGGAAAGACTTTGAATTAATAATCATTTCCTTGAGGTCACGGGAAGAAGATGCATAGTTAGGTTATTGGCAGTCATATTTGATGAATTGCTGATGCATGGACAATGTACATGGTGGGGGCGGGAGGAGGGGAAGGGGGGACGGATGCGGGGTGATGTTTCTCAGTGTCCCCAGACTAAGGAGAATGCATAATTAGCCACTGTGTCCCCAAGCAAGGAAGGATGTTTTAAAAACCCAGCAATCTCCTGATTGTTACCCAATGACCCATGTTGGAAATTGGACGTATATGGGCGACAGGTAAGGAAAGGATTGCACTCTGTTGTGATGCACAATCATGGTTGAATAGCCTTCCAGTACTTAGTTTCTGGGCTCAAACATGAAAAATGGCCACCTGCATGAGGTAATGGAGATCTGCCAGCAAGCAGGAAACTGCACCCCAGGAAGAGTTAGGGCCTCCAGGGTGAGATAAAAGAAAAGAAAAGAAAGTGTACATTTATTCAAGCCTTTAAATATATCTGAACAATTGAAGCTGTACACAGTATCAGAAGAAAAGAGATAAAATGCTCTGTTGGATTTTGCAAAACTGTTTAACATTTAATATTCTGTACAATTATAAGATCTGAACTTAGCATACAAAATTCATTGTTCTGAAGAGCATTTTTACTTCATTGCCAACACAGCTGACAGGTTAATAGTAAATACAGTGAAGGTCTTTCACTAGTTTCTTACAAATAAACTCACATTTGCAAAAATATACTACAGTTCAGTTATATATAACATTTATTTTTACTCATTGCAGTCCGTTTTCCCATCTAAATAAACACATTTTATGATATTTTTCCACAAATTAAAATTTGTTCTTTACAAAATGTTTTCTGGAGTCCTTAAATTTAAGGAGAAAATGGATAAATGATTAATAGAGTTGATCTCTGAAGTTATTCTCCGATCCTAAATGAAGTAACATCTACTGGGATGAGGCAAGCCAACCTCATTTTACTTAGACTTTGCAGCTAAAGGGGACTTTCAACCCATCACCATGGCTTGATTTAAATCCTATTGGGATAGGATAGAAAGCCGTACATTAATCCATTGCAATGTCTAGTCTTCGTTGCTTTATTTTTACAATTTTTGCCATATTTTATTCCTTCTCTTATCTTGGGACAGTTCCACGTCTGTGCTGTTGTACTCAGAGCATCTCCATTAAGCCCACGCCTCTTGCGAAATTCAGCGGGAGGTTAGCGGCGGCGGTAACCGGTAGCGCCCCGCAGTGCTGTGCCGTGCGCAGCGCCACGCACACACCCCGGCCGCAATCTTCGGGAGCGCCCCCTGACTTATCGCCGGACGCTATGTCCGACGGGGTCAGGGGGGCCTATCTGCGGTCGGGGAGGCGCTATTTAAAGGTGAGGTGCGTGGCGGCCATTTTTGTTGCTGACTGCCTGCCAGCACCTGTCTGCGCTCCCATCCCCGGCCTCCTGAACCGCCCCCCCCCCCCCCCTGCGGAGTGCCGGCTGCGCTCCAAGAGCCCGGCACTTCTCTTGAGTACCAGGCTCTTTTGCCGGCACTCCCGATCCCCAGGGGCCCAGCTGGGCCCCGGGTCGCGTTGCGCAAGGCTCCTCCCCTTTAAGAAGGGGAGGAAGGCCTGCAATACCGCGGCGCGACGTGCCGCAGTACCACGCGATATTCCCTCGCAGCGCCCCAAGAGGGATGTGGGGCGCTTCCAGTAGCACCCCGCTTCCCTCTTGGGGCACTACCATTCAATTTCCATCGCGGGGGTGCTAATTTTTCCAGGGCACTAAAAGTAGCGCCCCGGCGAAGTTAGCGCCCCAAAGGGGGCGCTACTCAATTTTTAGCCCTTAGTTTTATCCCATGGTCAACCCATAAGGTGGAGCCCTTCAGCAATGAGAGAAGAGGTCCTACCCTTGGCAGTATTTTCTCTCTCCTCCTTATGGCATGGGCTAAGATCTGCCAACTCTCACCTGAGAGATAGCATGACAAAGCAGAGCTTTCATCCTATGCCAAACAGGGAAGAACTTCTGTATTATATTTTTAATGGAAGTAGGTAGATAGGATAAATGTGATTTTAAAAAGTCTCTCCAAGTTGCTGTAGCTGAAAAAGAATTCCTTTGTCTCTGTGTCAGAGGAGTGGCCAATACATAAAGATATCCAAATATTTACATGGTTTCAGTGAGAAGCAGCTAGAACTTGTATTCAGGAATTATAGAATCATAGAATGGTTACAGCGCAGAAGGAGGCCATTCAGCCCGTGCCGGCTCTCTGCAAGAGCACTTCAGCTAGTCCCACTCCCGCGCCCTTTCCCCGTAGCCCTACAATTTTTTTTCCTTCGGGTACTTATCCAATTCCCTTTTGAAAGCCATGATTGAGTCTGCCTCCACCACCCTTTCAGGCAGTGCATTCCAGATCCTAATCACTCACTGCATAAAGACATTTTTCCTCATGTCGCCTTTAGTTCTTTAGCCAATCACCTTAAATCTGTGTCCTCGACCCTTCTGCCAATGGGAACAGTTTCTCTCTATCCAGACCCCTTGTGATTTTGAACACCTCTATCAAATCTCCTCTCAACCTTCACTGCTCGAAAGAGAACAACCCCAACTTCTCCAGTCAATCCACGTAACTGAAGTCCCTCATCCCTGGAATCATTCTCGTAAATCTTTTCTGCACCCTCTCTAAGGCCTTCACATCCTTCCTAAAGTGTGGTGCCCAGAATTGGACACACTACTCCAGTTGAGGCCGAACCAGTGTTCTATAAAGATTCATCATAACTCCCTTGCTTTTGAACTCTATGCTTCTATTTATGAAGCTCAGGATCCCGTATGCTTTTTTTACCCCCTGCCACCTTCAATGATTTGTGCACATATACCCCCAGGTCTCTCTGTTCATGCACCCCCTTTAGGATTGTTCCCTTTAATTTATATTTCCTCTCCTCGTTCTTCCTACCAAAATGTATCACTTTGCACTTTTCTGCATTAACTTTCATCTGCCACGTGTCTGCCCATTTCACCAGCCTGTCTATGTCTTCTTGAAGTCTGTCACTATCCTCCTCACTGTTCACTATACTTCCAAGTTTTGAAATTGTGCCCTGTACACCCAAGTCTAAGTCATTAATATACATCAAGAAAAGCAGTGGTCCTGATGTGGTCAAGTTTTTTTCAGTGTCTGCAGATTGGAGTAGTAGACAAAATTTATTGAGGCTAATTTCCATATCTGGCATACATCGAACAGATGGTGAACAAGACAGTCTCTCCGCCTGCCCAATGATGTTGGCGGGAGGCCCCATCAATTTTCGTGGTTGGGCCTCATTTAAATAGAATAGGCAAACTGCCAGCACTAACTGCTGCTTATAGGCAACTCGCCAATTGGAAGGGTAGGAAATCCAACAGGGCATAGACTAATCTGGGCCTGCATCAGCACCTTTAAAAGGGAGGGCTGAAAAGATTGTGGGGAGGTCAATGGAGCAGCAGATAGAAGCGGCAGGGAAATGTAAAGAACATAACATGCAGAAAGGACGTAAACTTAAGGAGGTATTTAATGCTTAAAAGTCCAGAAATAAATAAGGAAAAGTCATTGCCAGATCTGCTGCCAACTTTACCCGACTGCAGTTTATGATCCCTTTAAGTAATGCTACAAATGGCAATTTCTTGACCTATATTTTCCTTGGATTGTGGACAGGTTGAAGAGGCACCAGTGATAGTACTGATTGACAATAAAATTGCATTTGGGTGCTAACTGTGTTATTTGGCCCCTACTTAAATATATTAATGAGGACCGCTAACTACCTAAATCAAGATCTGCCCGAAAATTGGAACAGGCAGACCTCCAGTGGCATGTTGACAGTTGTTTTTCTTGAAATCTTGGTCCTGCTACTGCCCCGTTTACAAGCATTGGGGATATGCTTGAGAGGATAATAATTAATATCTCAACATTAACACCTGTGACATAGAAGTCCTATTTTGACATGAAGACATTGAACTAGGAGTTGTACTTCAGTTCAGTTTCTAGAATTGACAGTCTGTAGACCAACATAGGAATTGCTTTAATAACAGAAAACGCTGGAAAAACTCAGCAGGCCAGGCAGCATCCGTGGAGAGAGAAACAGAGTTAACGTTTCAGGTCGAAGACCTTTCATCAGAACTGGAAAAAAGCAGGAAATGAAATAGATTTGAAGCAAGTATAGAGCAAGTATAAAGCTGGGAAAAGGGGGAGGGGATGAAAGAACAAAAGGAGAGATTAAGAGACATTGAGAGACATTAAGAGATAATCAAGGCAAGAGGAGGTGTTAATGTGACAGGTTGAGGCTAAATGAAGTGTGAAATGCACTGGCAGAATGAAGGACGGCTGCCAGCTTCTGAGAGGGAAAAAAAAAGGGGGGGGGCCAAACAAAAGGGTGGATGAAAAAATAATCTTAATCTCTCCTTTTGTTCTTTCATCCCCTCCCCCTTTTCCCAGCTTTATACTTGCTCTATACTTGCTTTAAATCTATTTCATTTCCTGCTTTTTTTCCAGTTCTGACGAAAGGTCTTCGACCTGAAACATTAACTCTGTTTCTCTCTCCACGGACGCTGCCTGGCCTGCTGAGTTTTTCCAGCGTTTTCTGTTGTTATTTCGGATTTCCAGCATCCGCAGTATTTTGCTATCGTATAGGAATTGCTTTGCTTATGTACAGCATTGTGCCCCTGTAGGACTTTGAAAGACTGTTGCATACAAAAGCCTAATCTTGCGATGAACTGCTAAGAAATACATTCCAGAAATAGTATTTTAACCCATAGGGAATGTTTTTATCTTTATTATTTACTATTTTAGAAGTATTTGTATCATCAGCAAGTGCATTAATGAAGAGAGATTGGAGAAATCAGGAATAAAAACAGCAGATGCTGGAAATACTCAGTAGGTCAGGCAGCATCTGTGGAGAGAAAAACAGAGTTAACGTTTCAGGTTGATAACCTTTTGCCAGAACTGGAAAAAGTTAGAGATATAACAGGTTTTAAGCAAGAGCGAGGCAGGGAAAGGGGAGGGGAGGAATTAATGAAAGGAAAGGTCTGTGATAGGGTGGAAGGCAGGAGAGATTAAATGACAAAAGGGATGATGGTGCAGGGCAAAAGAAGATGGTAATGGGACAAATAAAGAAACACTCCTCAATCACCCCCTCCCCTTCCCACGGCACCTTCCCATACAAGCGCAGGAGATGCAACACCTGCCCTTTTACCTCCTCCCTTCCCACTGTCCAGGGCCCCATACTCTCTTTCCAGATCAAACAGCGATTTACTTGTACTTCTTGTAATTTAGCATATTGTATTTGCTCCTCACGATGCGGTCTCCTCTACATTGGGGAGACCAAATGCAGATTGGGTGACCGCTTTGCGGAACACCTCTGTTCAGTCTGCAAGCATGACCCCAAGCTTCCGGTTGCCTGTCACTTTAATTCTCCGCTCCACTCCCACTCTGACCTCTCTGTCCTCGGCCTCCTATACTGTTCCAATGAAGCTCAGCGTAAGCTCGAGGAACAGCACCTCATTTTTCGATTAGGCACTTTACAGCCTTCCGGACTCAACATTGAGTTCAACAATTTCAGGCTATAACCTCTGCCCCCATTTTTTTGGGACTGCAGCTGTTGATGAATCTGTTATTCCCATTTACACCTTCTAGACCCATCTATTGTTTCTTTACTTGTCCCATTACCATCTCCTTTTGCCTTGCACCATCATCCCGTTGTTCATTTGATCTCTCCTGCCTTCCACCCTATCACAGACCTTCCCTTTTGTTCTTTCCTCCCCTCCCGCCTTTCCCTGCCTCTGCACTTGCTCAAAACCTGTTATATCTCTAACTTTTTCCAGTTCTGACGAAAGGTCATCGACCTGAAACATTAACTCTGTTTCTCTCTCCACAGATGTTGCCTGACCTGCTGAGTATTTCCAGCATTTGCTGCTTTTATTTCAGATTCCCAGCATCTGCAGTATTTTGGTTTTGTTTGAGAAATCAGGGTCTTTTTTTCCACTAAAGCTGAGAAGGTCAAGGGGTGACCGGATCATGATCTTAACAACATCAGAGCCGAGCCTAATTGTACTCTCATCTAACATCTACTTATATATACTCTCTAGCAGGAGTCACTGGATAGTAATTGAAAGCAGAAATTCTTCCTGAGTACCTTTTGTCTGGCTACTGAAATCAATTGCAGTAATTTCACTACTAACATGGCTTAGATCAATTAATTCAGCACAGATCAGAGACTGAAACTGGTATCTTACTGATCTATGTGGCTCAGTACCATAACACACAGTGCATTTACTCATTGAATATTATAGGGCTGAATTTTGCCGGTGCTCAGAGTGCGGGTTCGGAGGCGGGTCCGCTGTCAAAATTGAAATGATTAACAGCAGCTTGGGAACCCGCCTCCATGTAAGTTTCCAAAGTGTCGGTTCTGCGATTTCAGAACAGACCCGACACCAAGCAGCGGGGGAGGCAGTTAAGATACTTAACTGCTTGTTAAGTGCTTGTTTGCTGCTATTTTGCCAGCCTTTTTCTATTTTACCACATTTTTAACGGGGTTCATGTCGTTCGGAGATCACATCAGGTAAGTAGGTCGGGTTCTCTATGTCTCCCCATTGCTGTGAATAGGTGACAGCTGCAAAAGTGGCATGAAAGCTACCATTTCAGAGCTGGTCACTTTCCAATGTCAGAAGCTTGAGCCTTCAGGATTTGGAAGACACTTTTGAGCTGTATGCAGCTTAGAAGTGTTTGGAGTAAACTCTCTATCCACTGTCACCTCCTTGGAGCAAGCTCTCTCACCATTGACAGATCGCTTCTGTCATCTCAACTTCAGCTGCCATGTATTCCAGCAACATTGGTGCCCTTGAAAAAATCTCACCTTGTTCCTCTGAATCCCTCCACGATCAGCCCCAACACCAACATCACCAGACACACCAACAACAACACCAACCTTCTCCGCAATCACCTGATGCTGCACAGGACACACGGCATCAGCACCTGACAACATTGCTGCCCGGGAGGCCAGCGATGGCATCACCATGGCCAGATTTACTTCACGACGCTGTACACCCTGGCTGCAACATAATGCGCTAGGTTAACACCACCCCACAGTAGCACCATAAAGCATTCCTACAATAACCAAGCCATTCCTTTCACACTCATCACCATTGCGGGGGATACCGTTATGTCTCACCATTCACTGCAACTCACTAAGACACTTCCAAAGGTGAGCACCAATCTGTACAAAAAGGCAAAGTGTTGAAAATAAAGATTTCAATGTTTGACAACACAGTAACAGAAACTTTACATGAACATTGCATAAAACACCCAAGTCCCTACCCTTGTGTGTTGTTAGTTGGTATGATTGCACTAGGATGAGGGTGAGTGTGATGGGTGGCTAGTGAGATGGGGAAGTGATAATGTAGATAGAGAGGGATGGGTGGAGGTGCAAGGTAAGTTGGTGTGAGCAAGGGTAGGGAAGGCAGAGTTATGGGGATTTGATGAGTGGCACAGCAGAATGTGGTTGAGTGTGGCTTTGCAGTAATGGGGCAGAAATTCGGGTCCCCACGGGTGAGTATGCACTGTGTACTCACCCGTAGGGCCACCGGAAGTGCCGGTTTCGCTCATGTACTGCGCATGCACGGGAAACCGGAACTTCCGGTCTCGTGAAAAAAGGGGTTCGAGGGTCAACCGCGTGCGCGCGAGAGGCAGCGCGCACGCAGCGAACTTCCGTTTTTTTTTACAGGTTTTGGAGTGAAGGTAAGTCCCTGGCAGCTGTGCGGGGAAAAAGCAGGTGCAAGGCCTGCTTTTAACAAGGTAAGTGGTGAATTAACTAAAATTTAAAAAAATTTCCACAGGTTTATTATTTTTAAATACTTTAAAGAAAGGTAAGTTTATTTTTAGCCCTGTTAAAAACTGTAATTAATTTTTTCAAAAATTTAAATTATTGTTTAACATAGTTATTTTATGTAATTTATAGTTAATTTAAAAATGTGTTTTTTTTTTGCAATTTATTTGAAGTTTTAGTTAGGTTTTGGGTCCGATCTCTATTCATAGATTTGACAGGTCTTCCTGTCAAATCTATGAATGGTGATTCCCTGCTCCGATTGGCTCTCCATGGCCCACGTGATCCCAGGGGACGCTTCGAACTAACTGCGCCCCGGGATACGCAAGCACTGTGCACCGGCAGGTGCGCTAGGTAAGTGCAGGTTGGGGGCTTGCACCCGCGGGAAGCCTCCGACCCGAATTTCTGGCCCAGTGTTTCGTGATCTACTGAGATCATTGAAAGGTTTGCGCCACTACAGCCAGGTACTCCTGATGACATCCCTGCTTTTGCCCTCCTGTGCAATGTACAACCAGGCTGCGTTGGTGTCCTGGGGAGGTCTCTTCTGCCCTTGGAAGGGAAGAGAACCTCCCTGCGTGCTGCATGCGAGAGCCTGGGTGCAGTTGTGCACCTTTGTGCAGTGCTTGTCAGTGTTTGCAGCACCTCAATGCTGCAGAACACTGACAGCACAACTGTCAAACTAAATTTGCGCATGGTCCCTTTAAGGAAACTGGCTGATGATGCGTCATCAAATGATGTCATCAGACCCGCTTCCTTTTAATTGGTCGGTAACCCCGCAGAGCTGGCCTAACGAGCCCTATTAATGGAAAATCCTTTTTACAGAGCAGCTGAAGCCGGGAGCGGGACTGCAACCCGCCAACCATCTCTCCTGCGCTGGCGAAATCACGGCCATAGAGTCCATTTGTTTTATCACATTCTGTGTTTATTACTTCTAATAACGGCCAGTGATAGTTTAGTGGCCTATGACGTTATTTAGCTATAGGAAATAAGAGTGCATTTTCTAGGAAAGCTGAAAGTAAACAGAATAGTAGATGTGGCTGGAAAGTGGCGTTGGAAGTGGGGCTCGAGACTGTGTCAATACTTTTCAAACACAACTCCACTTTTGCTGATCCATATGGTAATATTAAATTAGCATCTTGCAGTCATATTAGATTAAATCAATACTGACTCTGCCCCATAACTAAGGAGTTAAGTATATAAAGCATACAGCTCAACATCTAGCCACTATGTATTTGATGTGTTATTGTAACATAAAGGAAATGATATACAGTGTAGATTAGAGATCTATGTTTATTCTGGGAACTACAAAGACTTTGATTTCCACAGATAATCACATGATTGCCTTATCGTGTTGTCATCATGGTCTGTGAAACTGGCTCAAATTATGGCAAATCACTCCTTGAAGTTATTTTATGGTTTCTGGTGAACCTTATTCTTAATGGAGGAAAGCTTGCTAATTTGCGGATGTTCACTTTTTGAGTTTTAAATTATAACTTTCAGTATAAATAATTGCCTAGATATTGAAATGAAATTGCTGGACTTTTGCAACCAGGCAGATGGAAAGAGGTCATTTTTTGATTTAAGTTTTTATATTTCTCTGTTTTACTCATATCTGGGTCTTCCAGTATCAGATGAACCGAATGCCACTCTGTCTAATGTTCCTTTCATCTCTCTGGGAAGGCAGATTGTCCCTGCTTGTTGCCTTCCATAAAAGCCTGGCAGAGATTTAAAACTTTCAAAATGGGGATGTTTTCAGGCCACAAATGCACATATACCATCCCATGACAAAATGTGATGGTGTTCCAACTTTCATTTTTATTTTGTTGAAATTAACTTCTTAAATATTTTGACCTCCTTCCAGTACCACCTTTGTGACATAAGCCCTGCCTTCAGGACTTTAATGGGCTATTGGTGAATATATACATTCTGAACAATGGGAAACTCTAACAAAGCAGCACTTTTTAATGGTACTGAATATTAGATAATACTTTAATATTTAGAGTTTCCACAACTTTATTTGGCATTGCTATTTAGTTCTGTCTTCCCCCAAAGTTGCCCCCGCCCTAGGCCTGAACCTGCATCGTTGTCTCTTCCCTAACTCCTCCATGCCCTCCTTGAGTTCATGTTGTCAATGACATCTACCTCCTGCTCTCTCAACCCTATTCCTACTAAACTGCTGACTATCCAACTTCCCTTCCTGGCCCTCATGCTAGTTGACATTGTAAATGGTTCCCTCTCCTCGGGTATTATCCCTCTCCCCATCTAACGCACTGTCATCACCCTCTTCTAAGAAAACCCACCCTTCTTGCATACTACCATCCCATCTGCAACCTCCCTTTCCTTTACAAAGCCCTTGAATGTGTTGGCACCTTTCAAATCCGTGCCCATCTTTCCATGTTTCAATCTCTCCAATCAGATTTCCACTCCTCCCATAGCCAAATCAGGCATCCAATAGGGACCAGCTTCTGTGAGATAATTGAAGTCTTCAGGTCTGTGCATCCACAGATCAGACAGCACGGTGTCATGGAGGCCGCAAGTAGGATTGGGATGGATGCAATCATGGAAGATGCTGCTCTCTCTGGATGTCGATAGTTCCACACAACTCCTCCACCTACCGCACAAGAGGCAGAATGCAGGCTGGTCCAGCCTGTCCCTGCATCTGCAGTGAGATCACAGCCTGCAGCAGGAGCATCTGGGGTCCTTGCTCAAGGAGATCAAAGATTATCTTGTTACCCACACCATGTTATAGAGAAAGAGCTTGGCCTCCTCGCCCAGTCTTCTGTTAGTGAGCACTGGTATAGGTAGACGTGGATCCTGAGTTCAAGATGCATCTAGATTTGTTTCTGGATAAAACATTGAACAATAGCTATGCTGAGATAGAAAGTAGATGGGGTAGAGGTCCATCAAAAGGGAACTGGCTTGTTGAGCCTAATGGTCTTTTCCTATTGCTAAAAATTCTTCTGTTCTTATGTGCTTGAAATGTAACAGAAAACCATTGGCCATTTTTTCCACATGTTTTAGGTATGTGTCTCACGTTGGTAGAGAAGTGTGATCAAACTTGCATTATTTACTGTGTTGGATCATAGCAGGGAACATTCCTGACTAGACCTTGGTAAACCTTTCAGATTAGTTTCAGTATGCTGTCACCAGACACACTGGGGGGAATTTTCTGAGGGGGGGTCAGCGGGCGCGATCGGTGGCGGGTCGGGAGGGAAAGTGTGGTTTTTTTTGGACAGTGGGTTGGGACCCCGCTGTCAACCCGCCGCCACGCGCCTTTACCAAATGTCGGGTCTGCCAGCGCAGAGCAGACCCAAAACGCAGTGGTGGGAGAGGCAATTAAAATCATTAGTGGCTTGTTTACAGCCACTTAACAATGCTTTTTTCCCAGCGTTTTGGATTTGACAGGTTGCCCACTGGTTTCCTGCTGTGCCTAGACCTGATTGAATCAGCTGATGAGTTGACAGCTTCAAATGTCAAGTCAAAGCTCCCAGCTGATTGAGAAATGTTCCCTTAGCCACTAGCTTCTCTAAACTGCATTTCCACTACATATTCAGAATGCTGCAATCTTTACACAAGTCTCCATCCAGTCTGACCTCATTACCTCTCCCACCATTGACAGATCGCTTCTGTCATCTCTACTTTACCTGCCATCTATTCCATCAGCATCAGTGCACTTTATACTCTCTCACCTTGGTCCTCAGAATCCCACCACAATCAGCCCGAACACCAACATCACCAGGCACACCAGCAGCACCAACAACAACACCAACCTTTTCCGCAATCAACTGATGCTGCACAGGACACAGGGCATCAGCAACCGACCACATTGCTGCCCTGGATGCCAGGGATGGCCTCACCATGGCCAGATTTACTTCACTTGATGCTGTACACCCTGACTGCCACATGATGCACCAGGTTGGCACCACCCCACACCAACACCATAATGCATCCCTACAATAACCAAGCCATTCCTTTCTCACTCATCACCATTGCAGGGGTTACCGTTATGTCTCACGTTCACTGCAACTCACTAAGCCACTTCCAAAGGTGCACACAAATCTGTCCAAGAATGCAAAGTGTTGAAAATAAAGGTTTCAATGTTTGATACCACATTAACAGAAACTTTACATGAACATTGCATAAAACACCCAAGTGGCTACCCTTGTGTGTTGTTAGTTGGTATGATTAGGTTGAGGGTGAGTGTGAGGGGTGGCTAGTGAGATGGGGATGTGATAACCTAGATAGAGAGGGATGGGTGGAGGTGCAAGGTAAGTTGGTGTGAGTAAGGATGTGCAGGAGTAGGGTAGGGAAGGCAGAGTGATGGGGATGTGCTGAGAGGCACAGCAGGATGAAGGTGAGTGTGGCTTTGTACTAACGTTGCGTGATCTGCTGAGATAATTGAAACGTTTGCAGCACTGCACCCAGGTCCTCCTGACCACATCCCTGCTTGTGCCCTCCTCTGCATTGTGCAACCAGGCTGTGTTGATCTCCTAGGGAGGACTTCTCCGCCCATGAGAGGGAAAGAGGACCTCCCTGAGTGCTGTGACTCTCTCTATAAGCATATGGAGGGAGTCATGGGAGAGCCTGGGTGCAGCCGTGCACCTTTGTGCAGTGCTTGTCAGTGTTTGCAGCACCTCAATGCTGTAGAACATTGACAGCACAAATGTCAAATCAAATCTCCGCATCAAAATTAAAGTTGGCCATGGTCCCTTTAAGGAAACCGGCTGATGACGTGTCATCAAATGACGTCATCAGACCCGCTTCCTTCAGTTAGCTGGGAAACTCGCTGGGCGGTCTTAACAAGCCCAATCACAGTAAATTCATTCTACGCAGCGGGCTGGAGCCGGCAGTGGGGCCGGGACGTCGCCCGCCACGGACCCACCGAGGTTCGTAAAATCCAGCCCACTATCACTGCACCTTGTAGTTTATTTTCGATCTAAGGTGAAAGTGCTCATTTCCAACACAAAGAAAACTGTTCATCAAAACAACCACCCTTCTCAGTATTTACAAAGTATCGTATAGTAACAACATAGTTGCACGTTACAGCAGAGAATTGAGGATAGTCCACCCTGCCACAATTCCAACTACAGTGCATGCATTTGTATATTATTGCTTAAATCAAACAAATAAAAATGTTTCGCATCATTTGTATTTTAATAAAATAGCAGGGTCAATTTTTGACAGATAAAGAAAGATATTTTGTTGCAGCACTCGGTTTATGTTCCTATCTGCATGAGGTTGCTACAGGAATCTGTGGAATGGTGTAGTAATTGGCAGAATGCAGGCTGCAATGAAAGGGAGGCAGAACTTCAACAAGGAACCCTTCATTGGAGTTTGGAGTTTTGTGTGTGAGCATTGATTGATGAAACCCTGAGAGGTTACGCTAGGGTAATATTTGCTTATACCTCTATGACACTAAGTTTAAATGCTCAGTACGAATTTAACCCCAATGACCAATCAACAATTATTGTCACTGTCAGGACTTTCTCTGAATTAGCATTTTCAGTATCTTAAATCAACATTCACATTACAAATTGTAAGAAGGTACCTCATTGAATTAAAAACAAGTTAAGCATATGGTGCCAAAGTCAAATTAGCTCATGCATCACTAGAAAGAATATGTACAGTACAGTACTGGAATTGTTGAAATGACTATTGGCATGTACCCTGCTGAATAAACAGCTGCATTCTTTGATGCTTTAAAATCTTAGTCACATATGAGCTAAACACAGGAAGATAGGAACAGGAGTAGGCCATTCAGCCCCTCAGGTCTGTTCCGCCATTCAGTTAGATCATGGTTAATCTGTAGCTCAACTCCATTTATCCAGTTTTGAACCATATCCCTTGACACCCTTACCTAATAAAAATCTGTTGATCTCTAGCTTGAAAATTTCAATTGATCCAACACCTACAGTCTTTTGGGGGAGATAATTCCAGACTTCCACTACCCTGATTTTACTCCTGAATGGCCTAGCTGTAATATTAAGATAGTTGCCCCTTGTTTTGGAATCCCTGACCAGAGGAAATAGCATCTCTGTCGAATCTTTTTTATCATTTTAAACACCTCAGTTAGATCACCCCTCAATTTTCTAAACTGAAGGAAATACAAGTCAAGTTTATGCAATCTGTCCCCATAATTTAACCGTTTGAGCCCTGGTATCATTCTGGTGACTCTGTGCTGTACCCCGCCTGCATCTCCCCCCACCACCCCCACAGGCCAATATATCCTTCCTGAGGTGCTGTGCCCAAAACCAAATCCAATACTCCAGATGGGGTCTGACCAAGGTTCTGTACAACTGAAGTATGACTTTCTCCCTTTTATAGTCCAACCCCCTTGAGATAAAGGCCAATGTTCCATTAGCCTTTCTGATTATTTTTTAACTGTGCACCAGCTTTTAGTGATTTCTGTACCTGGGCACCCAAATCCCTTTGCTCCTCCACAATTCCGAGTCTCTCGCCATTAAGAAAATATTCTGATTTGTCTTTCTTGGATCCAAAGGGTAAAGTTATCCACTTTGGTATGAAAAATAGAAAAGCAGAATATTTTTTAAATGGTGAGAGATTGGGAAATGTTGGTGTTCAGAGGGACCTGGGTGCCCTTATACACGAATCACTGAAAGTTAACATGCAGGTGCAGCAAGCAATTAGGAAAGCAAATGGTATGTTGGCCTTTATTACATGAGGATTTGAGTATAAGAGTAAAGACGTTTTACTGCAATTATATAGGGTCTTGGTGAGAGCACACCTGGAGTATTGTGTACAGTTTTGGTCTCCTTACCTAAGGAAGGATATACTTGCCATAGAGGGAGTGCAACGAAGGTTCACCAGACTGGTTCCTGGGATGGGGGGATTGTCCTATGAGGAGAGATTGAGTAAACTCGGCCTATATTCTCTAGAGTTTAGAAGAATGAGAGGTGATCTCATTGAAACATACAAAATTCTTACAGGGCTTGACAGGTTAGATGCAGGGAGGATGTTTCCCCTGGCTGGGGAGTCTAGAACCAGGGGTCACAGTCTCAGAATAAGGGGTCGGCCATTTAGGACTGAGACGAGGAGAAATTTCTTCACTCGGAGGGTGGTGAATCTTTGGAATTCTCTACCCCAGAGGGCTGTGGTGGCTCAGTGGTTGAGTATATTCAAGACAGAGATCGATAGATTTTTGAATATTAAGGGAATCAAGGGATATGGGGATAGTGCAGGAAAGTGGAGATGAGGTAGAAGATCAGCCATGATCTTATTGAATGGCGGAGCAGGTTCGAAGGGCCAAATGGCCTACTCCTGCTCCTATTTCTTATGTTCTTATAATCTCACACTTCCCCACATTGAAGTCCATCTATCACAGTTTTGTCCACTCATTTAATCTGTCCATGTCTCTGTAATTTCCTGCTCTCATCTACACAACTTACTGTGCCTCCTAGCTTAGTGTCACCTGCAAACTTGGATATAGAATTCACTATTCCTTCATCCAGTCATTAGAATATATGGTTAAAAAGCTGAGATCCCAGTACAGATCCCTGTGGAACACCGGTTGTCACTACTGGCCCACAGAACCAAGATGGTAGCCAGCTGAGCTTCCATGGCAGCAGTGTTAGCTGCCATGGCAGCTGTCAACAGAGGCTCCAGCATGGTGGGTGCCACTGTTGTGTTCATGGAGCTGACTGCACGGTGCATGTTGGACAGAATGGTCTCCGTGCTCTGCGCGAAGCCTTGACACAAGTTGGAGCTGGACTCCTCCCTGTTCTGCAACATTGTGCACAAGCCTGCTGACAGGCTGCTCAGTGCAACAAGCACTTCCTGGTGACTGACCATCAGCCTTCTTCGGTAGCCTAGGCCCTCGAAGTGAGCATCTGAGTCCTCTGCAGCAGAGCTAGTATGTGATCTCGCCCTCTGACGAGCTGGCACCTTTATCGTCCTACCCCCTGTACTAGTGCATGCACACTTGTGCCTGCCCCCTCTGTGCGCCCATTTTCAGGCAATCAAACTTCTAGGCCCATGTCTTTAACTGAGCCAGAGGGAAAGCATTGACGTGCTTTCTGTTGAGAAGCACACAGTGGTTTATAATGTGAATCTACAGCAAGCAGTAACATTACACGCTACTCATATAAATTGTCCACTTGCTTAGAATTGCTGTCCAGTTATAAACAAGTGCAGGACTTTCATTGTCCTGTTGGTATTGCCGTCCAACTGACCTTTGGATGAACTTGTGAATAAGCACTTTGAAAATAATAATTATTGTAATCCTTAACCAAGTGATTATTCATGCCTTTACTTTGAGCTTAATCATGTGAGGTGAAAGGGATAAGTAGATTAAAGACTGGAAAGTTGGAAGCATGATTTCTGTGCCACCTGTCCTTTTTTTTGTTACCCATTTTTCTTGCAATGTTTGTGATTCTGAAAGTTCTCAATCTAAGGAAAAAGTTTTAACTATGAAATCTATGAGGCATTTGAATGAAAATAATGGGCTGAAACTTCAGCAGGGAGGTGAATATTTTCTGTTCAAAGATATGAACCTAATCACTAACCTAAGTTGATGCCAGTCTGACCTTGCATGCCTTACTGTCGGCAGCCCTTCCACAGTGAATGTATTCTTTGGTTGCGTTGTGATTGGCATTATCACCAAGTAGCAAGAGGAGCTACCCTATTTGACAGAAAGTTGAACATGACATTCCTACAAAATTCTATTGCAATATTAGAAAGGAACCGACTTCGTGAAAAATGTTTGGCAAACCTTTTTGTTTATATAAACATACAGTGTGTTGGTGCAAATCATGTTGCATTGCATCATTTTGTCATTTACACATGGTTTCAACAAGATTAATATAAAGCTGTTTTGACTCTTCTCCCTCTCCAGAGAAAAAGTGGTTTGCCAAATTATTGTCGATTGAGACAGTGATCGTTAACCTTTAGAACTCTCTAAAGTTCAGAGAAATCTCTGTCATCTTGGGCCAACTGGTTTTACACTGTAACACTGAAAATAATATTACAATTACAGTAATAGTTGCTGATGGCGGCTGCCAATGAGTATGTTTGTGTATATATTCTTGGCGCTGGACGGGTTAATATTTGAATGTATTACTCTCGACACAGTGTCATTTCATTATAATTTTGCAGAATAGATCTTTGTTTTATTATTCCCAATTGACCAGATTAAACCTGTAAGCAGATTTGTTTAGGGGTCTATGGCAAAACAAATCACATGCATAGCTTTCTCTATTATGTGAAAGTGAAAGTTAATTATAATTCTTTTTAATTGCTTTAATTTCAAAAATAGGTACTGATGGTTAGACTCCCCTGCTTAAAACGTATTGTTTGAGTGCACAGCGCTGACAAAAAATTCCTTCAATTTTGCAAAATATCAGAAGCATTGCATTCTAGGAATCTGATGTGTGCATGCTAACATTATACAAAGGCAGATCCAGTGGTTGGTGTTATTTATGTTTCTTTAATTGTCGCCAATGATATTAAATGTTGCACAGATGTAGCCTCCAGTGACATTGCAACGGCAACATGTTTTTATTTAGTTTGATGTATTTTGATGAAGTCAATTCATTCTGGTGACACAAGCCTGATGTCCTTAATGAATTGACTGAAGACTTGTTCCTCAAGTTAATCACAAAACAGAACTTGTTCATGTTGAACATTTGGCTGCTTATTTCAATACTGTCTTATTGCTTAATGCTTTCCCACCCAACAATCTTTAACTATTTGCAGTTCTTGCGACTGTTTTGGGCGGGAAAGTTTAAAAAAAAATGTCAGCTTAATTTTGTTTGATGAATTGTGACCATTTCAAATGGTCTCAATTGCTTTAGTTCTGTCTAGTGACCACTAGTGACTATTCTCCTGGGTCCAGAGCTAAGCGAGGTCTCTTTCGGGTCAAATTGGCTGCAAGAGAGACAAGCTGATAATAGAAGATTGTAACTTCTGTGGCAGACTCTATAACCCAAGTCAGACAGGGTTGCAGTACCCAAATGACCTGTTGATGTCTGACCAAGCAACCTGGCTTGTTAATTGGACCTGGCAGTTAATAGTGCAAGACAATTCCATAATGGATGGGTGGTCCTAGCTTGACAAGCAGTGCGAAGCTTGCCAGGCTTTATTGTCTGATTCTAACCTGTCTGATTCACTTCATTATTTTCTTCCCTTACATACATATATATAGATACATAGATGATAGGAGCAGGAGTAGGCCATCCGGCCCTTCGAGCCTGCTCCGCCATTTAATGAGATCATGGCTGATCCTCCAATTCAGTATCCCGTCCCCGCCTTCTCTCCGTAACCCTTAACCCCTTTTGCCTGTAGAAATATATCTAATTCCCTCTTAAATATATTTAATGAGCTGGCGTACACTGCCCTCTGTGGCAATGAGTTCCACAGGTTCACCACCCTCTGAGTGAAGAAATTCCCCCTCATTTCTGTCCTAAATGGTTTAGCCCTTATCCTTAAATTATGTCCTCTAGTTCTGTTCTCACCCGCCAAGGGAAACATTCCTTCTGCATCTAGTCTGTCTAGACCTGTCAGAATTTTATACACTTCTATGAGGTCCCCTCTCAATCTTCTAAACTCCAGTGTGTACATCCCTAAACTACATAGTCTCTCCTCATAGGTCAATCCCGCCATTCCTGGTATCAGCCTGGTGAATCGCCGCTGCACCCCCTCCATGGCAAGAACATCTTTCCTCAGATGAGGCGACCAAAACTGTACACAGTACTCGAGGTGTGGTCTCACCACTGCCCTGTACAGCTGCAGCAAGGTATCCCTGTTCCTGTATTCCAACCCTTTTGCTATGAAGGCCAGCATACCGTTTGCCTTCTTGACCGCCTGTTGCACCTGCATGCTCGCCTTCAGTGACTGGTGTACAAGAACACCCAGGTCTCTCTGTACTTCCCCCCTCTCCCAATTTATTGCCATTTAAATAATAATTTGCCCTCCCGTTCCTGCACCCAAGGTGGATAACTTCGCACTTGTCCACATTATAGTGCATCTGCCATTTATCCGCCCAATCACCCAGTCTGTCCAAATCGCTCTGGAGCTTCCTGGTCTCCTCCTCTGAGCCCACCCTCCCTTCTGGCATACATATCCCTGTTGAATACAACTTTTGGCCTCCGATAATTCTATTCGACCCTGCTTTTACAATGTATTTTTCAGCCTTTCTCTATTATTTCTATCATATCTCCATTTTTTTGTATTATGGATTTGCAGTTTCTGAGTTCCAGAAGGTATTTTATGTCTAGGGAACTTTAGCCTATGTTGGACTCCTGTAAATTTTTGAGGGATCACTTTCTGTTAACAGTCTTCCATGACATTTACATAGAATTACATCGAATTTTATAGCATAGAAACAGGCCATTTGGCTCCACAGGAGCCTCCTCCCACCTTGCTACATCTCACGCTATCAACATATCCTTCTATTCCTTTATCCCTCATGTACTTATCGAGCTTCCCCTTAAATGCATCTTTGCTAATCGACTCAACCACTCCATGTGGTAGCAAGTTATACATTCTCACCACTCTCTGAGTAAAGAAATTTCTCCTGACTTCCTTATTGGATTTTTTAGTGATTATCTTATATATATGGGCCCTAGTTTTGGACTCCCCCAAAAGTGAAAACTTCTCTAGGTCCACTCTATCGAACCCCTTCATAATTTTAAAGACCTCTATCAGGTCACCTCTCAGTCTTTCCTTTTCTACAGTAAAGAGCCCCAGCCTGTTCAGTCTTTCCTGATCATTGTACCCGCTCTGTTCTGTTATCATCCTTGTAAGTCTTTCTTGTACTTTCTGCAGAGCTTCTATATCCTTTTTGTAATATGGAGACCAGAACTGTGCACAGTACTCTAAGTGTGGTCGAACCAAGGTTCTATATAAGTTTAACATAACTTCTCTGCTTTTGAATTCTGTTCCTCTAGAAATGTACCCCTGTGCTTTGTTTACACTTTTCATGGCTTTGTTGACCTGCATTGCTACTTTTAATGATTTGTGAATCTGTACCCCTAGATCCCTTTGCGCCTGTACCCCATTTAGACTCTTATTTTCAAAGGAGATGGTGGCCTCCTTATTCCTCCGACTAAAATGCACCACCTCACATTTATCTATATTGAAATTAATTTGCCATTTACACGCCAATTCTGCAAGTTTGTTAATGGCTTCCTATATTTTGTCGCAGTCCTTCCCATTATTAACTATACCTGCCCCCCGCCCCACCAATTTGGTGTCATCTGCAAATTTTGATACTGTACTTCCGATTCCCATGTCCAAATCATTCATGTAAATGGTGAACAACACTTGTCCCAGCACTGTGGAACACCACTTCCCACCTTCTGCCAGTCTGAGTAACTACCTGTGACCCCTACTCTCTGTTTTATGTTTTGTAACCAATTTGCTCTCCATTCCGCTACTTGTTCCCTGACCTTAGTCATGAGTCTACTATGCCGTACTTTAGCTAAGGCCTTTTGAAAGTCCATGTATATTACATCCACTGCATTATCCTTGTCTACTCTTTCTGCTACTTCTTCAAAGAATTCAATAAGGTTGGTCAAGCGTGACCTTCCCTTTTGAAATTTTTTAAATATTCGTTCATGGGATGTGGGCATCGCTGGCAAGGCCAGCATTTATTGTCCATTCCTTATTGCCCTTGAGAAGGTGGTGGTGAGCCGCTGCCTTGAACCGCTGCCTTGAACCGCTGCAGTCCGTGTGGTGAAGGTACTCCCACAGTGCTGTTAGGTAGGGAGTTCCAGGATTTTGACCCAGTGACGATCAAGGAACGACGATATACTTTGTGCTAGGTATTACTCTAGCCAGTGGAGCGTTTTCCCCCCGATTCACATTGACTTCAGTTTTACTAGGGCTCCTTGATGCCACACTTGGTCAAATGCTGCCGTGATGTCAAGGGCAGCCACTCTCACCTCACCTCTGGAATTCAGCTCTTTTGTCCATGTTTGGACCAAGGCTGTAATGGGGTCTGGAGCTGAGTGGTCCTGGCGGAACCCAAACTGGGCATCAGTGAGCAGGTTATTGGTGAGTAAGTGCTGCTTGATAGCACTGTCGACGACACCTTCCATCACTTTGCTGATGATTGAGACTACACTGATGGAGCAGTAATTGGCCGGATCGGATTTGTCCTGCTTTTTGTGGACAGGACATACCTGGGCAGTTTTCCAGATTGTCAGATAGATGCCAGTGTTGTCGCTGTACTGGAACAGCTTGGCTAGAGGCGTGGCTAGTTCTGGAGCACAAGTCTACAGCACGACAGCCGGGATGTTGGCGGGGCCCACAGCCTTTGCTGTATCCAGTGCGCTCAGCTGTTTCTTGATATCACGTGGAGTGAATCGAATTGGCTGAAGACTGGCTTCCGTGGTGGTGGGGACCTCAGGAGGAGGCCGATATGGATCATCCACTCGGCACTTCTGGCTGAAGATGGTTGCAAACGCTTCAGCTTTGTCTTTTGCACTCACGTGCTGGGCTCCACCATCATTGAGGATGGGGATATTCATGAAGCCTCCTCCTCCCGTTAGTTGTTTAATGGTCCACCACCATTCACGACAGGATGTGGCAGGACTGCAGAGCTTTGATCTGATCCATTGATTGTGGGATCGCTTAGATCTGTTTATAGCATGCTGCTTCCACTTTATAGCATGCATGTCGTCCTGTGTTGCAGCTTCCCCAAGTTGGCACCGTATTTTTAGGTACGCCTGGTGCTGCTCCTGGCATGCTCTTCTACACTCCTTATTGAACCAGGGTTGGTCCCCTGGCTTGGTGGTAATGGTAGAGTGAGGGATATGCCGGGCCATGAGGTTACAGATTGTGGTGGAATACAATTCTGCTGCTGCTGATGGCCCACAGCGCCTCATGGATGCCCAGTTTTCAGCTGCTAGATCTGTTCTGAATCTATCCCATTTAGCACGGTGGTAGTGCCACACAACACGATGGAGGGTGTCCTCAGTGTGAAGATGGGACTTCGTCTCCACAATGACTGTACGGTGGTCACTGCTACCAATACTATCATGGACAGATGCATCTGCGACAGGTAGATTGGTGAGGACAAGGTCAAGTAGGTTTTTCCCTCATGTTGGTTCTGTCACCACCTGTCGCAGGCCCAGACTGGCAGCTATGTCCTTCAGGACTCGGCCAGCTCAGTTAGTAGTGGTGCTACCGAGCCACTCTTGGTGATGGACATTGAAGTCATTCTGTACCCAGAGTACATTCTGTGCCCTTGCTACTCTCAGTGCTTCTTCCAAGTGGTATTCAACATGGAGGAGTACTGATTCATCAGCTGAGGGAGGGCGGTAGGTGGTAATCAGCAGGAGGTTTCCTTGCCCATGCTTGACCTGAAGCCATGAGACTTCATGGGGTCCAGAGTCAATGTTGAGGACTCCCAGGGCCACTTATCCTGACTGTATACCACTGTGCCGCCTCCCCTGGTGGGTCTGTCCTGCCAGTGGGACAGGACATACCCAGGGATGGTGACAGAGGAGTTTGGGACATTGGCTGAAAGGTATGATTCTTGGTTTGACCATGTCAGGCTGTTGCTTGACTAGTCTGTGGGACAGCTCTCCCAATTTTGGCACAAGTACCCAGATGTTGGTGAGGAGGACTTTGCAGGGTCGACTGGGCTGGGTGTGCCGTTGTCGTGTCCGTAGCCAGTGCCGAGGTCGATGCCGGGTGGTCTGTCCGGTTTTATTATTATTGTTTTTCGTAGCGGTCTGACTATTCTTTATTATATTTTTGGATTCTAGATTTTTCCCTATTACCTCTTTGAGTAAACATTCCAATATCTTTCCTACCACTGATGTTAAGCTAACTGGTCTATTGTTCCCTGGATGTGTTCTATCTCCCTTTTTGAATAAAGGAATAACATTAGCGGTTTGCCAGTCCCCTGGCACTATTCCCTTTTCTATAGAATTTTTATTTATGTATACTAGTGCCTCTGTTATCTCTTCCTTAGCTCCTTTGAGTATGTGTGGATGCAATCCACCCGGACCCAGGGTTAAATCCTCTCTAAATTTGTTTAGTTTATCAATTATCTCCCCCCTTTCTATCTTAAATGTCTAAATATCCTTTTTGATCTCTTTTTATAATGTCATGTCACCTTGTTAGTCTCTCTGCTTTCAACTGAATTATTAATTTCTATCAGCTACTTATTTTTATTTATTGTTACTGACCGCCTGCAGTTCGCATTTGAATGGTTTCAAGTTTTCAGATTTTAGAAAACATCTTTTCTTGCAGTTCACGAAGTATGCAAGTTGCCCATTTTTCTTTCCTATTTACAATACATCTGCATTAAATTTCATCTTGCATATTTTGCTTAGCTCATTTTGTAGTTTCTGGGCTGCCTCCTTCAAGTTCACTGTCCTTCCTAGTTAGGTATAATCTATACATTTAACCAATTTGCATTGAGTTTCTGGGGGTGAAATTGGGTATCGCCCCGTTTGGGGCACTAACTTTTGAAAATTTAGCGACAGGTGCTAAGGATTCTGAACTTCTACTAAATTGGGTGTTAGCGTCCCAGGAAGAAGGTGGGGTGCTAAATCAAGCGCTAATGACCTCAGTGGGGCGCTATAGGGGCGCTACCAGCAGAGCGCTAATGAATTTCATGTGCAATGCATTCAGCAATGATCCTTCACATTGGTTTCTTCCAGCTCTTAAAGGGGAGGTTGCATCATTGTGCAGATGCGCATTTTCAGCATTGCTGGTTTTGAGGCGACCTGCAAGCAACTGAATCCCCTGATGGTGATGGCTGTACCCACTACCAGGGAGAGAGCTGGTCGAGGGCGTCCTGCAAGGCCATCTATAGTCTCATAAGATTATGGCTGATCTTCTACCTCAACTCCACTTTCCTGCCCTATCCCCATATAGAGTCATACAGTCATAACGGCACAGAAGGAGGCCATTCGGCCCATCGAGTCCATGCCGGCTCTCTGTAGAGCAATCCAGTCAGTCCCATTCCCCTGCTCTATCCCCGTAGCCCTGCAATTTTATTTCCCTCAAGTGCCTATCCAGTCTCCCCTTGAAAACATTGAGTGTCTCCGCTTCCACCACTTCCGCCGGCAGCGAATTCCAGGTCATCACCACTCGCTGCGTAAAAAAGTTTTTCCTCACGTCCGCCGTGTATCTCTTGCCCAAAACCTTAAATCTGTGTCCTCTAGTCCTTGTACCATCAACTAGTGGGAACAGCCTTTCCCCGTCTAGCCTATCCAAACCCGTCATAATCTTGTACACCTCCATCAAATCACCCCTCAACCTCCTTTGGTCTAATCAAAACAAATCCAGCTTCTCCAACCTGTCCTTGTTGCTAAGATCCCCCATCCCCGGAGCCATTCTGGTAAATCTCCTCTGCACCCTCTCAAGGGCCTTCACATCCTTCCTAAAGTGTGGTGACCAGAACTGGATGCAATACTCCAGTTGTGGCCTAACCAGCGCTTTATAAAGGTTCAGCATAACTTCTCTACTTTTGTACTCAATACCTCTACTTATGAAGCCCAAGATATGATAGAACCTTCACTAACACTGCCACTAGACCCCCTGATTTTTTTCTCCCTATCTAACCAGGAATATTAAGCTGCCAATCCACTCCAAACTTAAGCCACACATCCATTATAACTATTACATCATATCCCTCCATAGTTATTAATGCTTCTAACTCTCCAATTTTGTTTTGAATGGTCTGTGTATTCACATAAATAACACTTTTTAATTTCATTATCTCTGGAACCTGTATGCAAAATTGCAGAAGTTGGACAGCAAATCACGCTAAAGTGTAGAAATTTGAAGGATTTGACACTGAATATCACTCTGCAGCAAATCACTTGCATTATTCATAGCCAACCATGACATATGATAAATGCTTTCACCAATGAGGTGGGTCCGGCAACTCACAAGTAAATTACAACCTGCTCACGAGTGAAAATCTTAATCAAATTCATAGCTTGTAGTGAGGTTTCAATTGGGGAGGAAAATTATTTAAATAGTATTGTTTTTGTAGCCCAAGGAAGTCATTTCAAACTGGTTCTGATACCATTTATGCTACTGCGATGTCATAACTGTGAAGGTGACCTCCATTGATCCCCCATATGCAGAGTGTATTATAACTAATTTACATTAACATCTATTGGGCCAGTTTATATTCCACAGAACTACTTCAACGGGAAGCAGTTCTGTGTATCACCTTGCCGAGCACTAGAATTCCCCCATTTATATTATAGAGTGGTTTTCAGAGCACAGAAACAACTGCGATGTACAGTCTGCAGTGGTTGCTTACCACCAACTGGCAGCACAGAGGGAAAGAGCATCTCTTGAGGTGATACTCCATGCCGTGGGAAGCAGTAGCGCTGCCTCATTAGTTTTGCAGTGCAGCTTCCAAAGGTGAGACATCTGGTAGTCTGAGGTGAGCCCTCAGTGTTATCGTAAAATGCAGGTTTTGATTTTTTAAAATAACTTAATTTCAACAGTGGAATAGTATCTTACAAATTATGATGTTGTAAGTGCTTATTAATGCATCTTGTATTATGAGGTCTGAATTGCCAATACACAACTGCATATAACAAATATGGCTGCGGTTGCACCCATTTATGTGCTTGAAAGATATTGACAAATATGCTGCTATAAGTTTTTTTTATTTGCTGTTAGTAAGGCAGTGTCGGATTAGTGTGGTTTCCTGTCCCTACTCTCACAACAGTGCCCTTTATTTTCTCCCAGGGAAAATAAACTACAGATGTTTAAAAGCAATTTCAGAATGCAGCAGTAGAATTTATGTTGTAGCTACCTTCACATTAATGTAATGTAATGTTTTCTGATTTCCAGATGCAACAGTTGGAGAGGCAAGTAATTGATGCCAACCGTCGTGCTGAGAAGGCTTGCCAGCAGGTAGTGTATAAGCAAACACGCCTCTTCCTCACCTACAGTGTAGACTTTCTTGTCTTAAGCATCTATTGGCCAGTGTCCTGATCTTAAACAAAGGCAATTACAATGGCATGAGGGCAGAACTGGCTAAAGTGGACTGGAAAAATAAATTAAAGGGTAAGACAGTTGAAATGCAGTGGCGGACATTTAAGGAGATATTTCATAACTCTCAACAAAAATATATTCCAGTGAGAAAGAAAGATTTTAAGAGAAGGGAGCACCATCCGTGGCTAACTAAGGAAGTAAAGGATGGTATCAAATTGAAAACGAAGGCATACAATGTTGCCAAGATTGGTGGGAGGCCAGAGGATTGGTAAATTTTTAAAAACCAGCAAAGGATGACTAAAAAAATAATAGAGAGAGAAGATGAATTATGAGCGTAAACTGGCAAGAAATATTAAAACAGATATTAAGAGCTTCTACAGGTATATAAAAAGTAAGAGAGTAGCTAAAGTAAATGTTGGTCCCTTAGAGGATGAGACTGGGGAATTAATAATGGGGAACGGGGAAATGGCAGAGACTCTGAACAAATATTTTGTATCTGTCTTCACGGTAGAAGACACTAACAACATCCCAATAATGGATAATCAAGGGAGGGGAGAACTAATGATAATCACTATCACTAAGGAAAAAGTATTTGGTAAAATAATGGGACTGAAAGATGACAAGTCCCCTGGACCAGATGGCCTGCATCCCAGGGTCTTAAAAAAAGTGGCTGCAGAGATAGTGGATGCATTGGTTGCAATATATCAAAATTCCCTGGACTCTGGAGAGGTCCCAGCGGATTGGAAAACCGCAAATGTAACACCCCTATTTAAGAAAGGAGGGAGACAGAAAGCAGGAAACTATAGACCAGTTAGCCTAACATCTGTCATTGGGAAAATGCTGGAGTCCTTCATTAAGGAAACAGTAGCAGGGCATCTAGAAAATCATAATGCAGTCAAGCAGAGTCAGCATGGTTTTATGAAAGGGAAATCATGTTTAACAAACTTGCTGAAGTTCTTTGAGGATGTAACGAGCAGGGTGGACAAAGGTGAGCCAGTGGATGTGGTGTATTTGGATTTCCAGAAGGCATTCGATAAGGTGCCACATAAAAGGTTACTGCATAAGATAAGAGCTCACGGAGTTGGGGGTAATATATTAGCATGGATAGAGAATTGGCTAACTAACAGAAAGCAGAGAGTCGGGATAAATGGGTCATTTTCCAGTTGGCAAATGGTAACTAGTGGGGTGTCACAGGGATCGGTGCTGGGGCCTCAACTATTTACAATCTACATTAATGACTTGGATGAAGGGACCGAGTGTAATGTAACCAAGTTTGCGGATGATACAAAGATGGGTGGGAAAGCAAGTTGTGCAGAGGACTCAAAGAATCTGCAAAGGGATATAGACAGGCTAAGTGAGTGGGCAAACATTTGGCAGATGGAGTATAATGTGGGAAAGTGCGAGGTTATCCACTTTGGCAGGAAAAATAAAAAAGCAAATTATTATTTAAATGGAGAGAGATTACAAAATGCGACAGTTCAGAGGGACCTGGGGGTCCTTGTGCATGAAACACAAAAAGTTAGCATGCAGGTACAGCAAGTAATCAGAAAGGCATATGGAATGTTGGCCTTTATTGCAAGGGGGTTGGAGTATAAAAGCAGGGAAGTCCTGCCACAACTATACAAGGTATTGGTGAGACCACACCTTGAGTACTGCGTACAGTTTTGGTCTCCTTATTTAAGGAAGGATATACTTGCATTGGAGGCAGTTCAGAGACGATTCACTAGGTTAAGTCCAGAGATGAGGGGGTTGACTTAGGAAGAAAGGTTGAGCAGGTTGGGCCTCTACTTATTGGAATTTAGAAGAATGAGAGGTGATCTTCTTGAAACATATAAGATACTGAGGGGGCTCAACAAGGTAGGTGCAGAGAGGATGTTTCCCCTCGTGGGGAAATCTAGAACTTGGGGGCATAGTTTCAGAATAAAGGGTCGCCCATTTAGAACTGAGATGAGGAGGAATTTCTTCTCTCAGAGGGTCGTAAATCTGTGGAATTCTCTGCCCCAGAGAGCCGTGGAGACTGGGTCATTAAATACATTTAAAGTGGAAATAGACAAATTTTTGCAAGATAAGGGAGTGAAGGGTTATGGGGAGCGGGCAGGGAAGTGGTTTTGAGCCCAAGATCAACCATGATCTTATTGAATGGTGGAGCAGGCTCGAGGGGCCAAGTGGCATATTCCTGCTCCTATTTCTTATGTTCTTATGTAGAACTATCCAAGAGCCTTAAATGTCATTTCTTCACATTTAGAATCATTGGGCTAGAAATTGGGTTGCTTTGTGCCTCTTGTTAGCGCCTCCGGGGGCGCAAATGCCCTCGCGCCTGGGCACAGCGCCGCTAATGCCTCCCGCGAAATTCAGCTTCATCGCCGTGCGCAGCGTCCCGTTTGCGCTCCGGCCGCAAACTTCCCTTGTGCCCCCTGACCTATCGCCAGGCGATATGTGCGACAAGGATCAGGGGGTGCTTTTGCAGCGGCGGAGCAATTTAAAGGGTAGGTGTCAGGCGGCCATTTTTATTTTGGCCGACTGCCAGCACCTGCCCCCTTTCACATTTGTATGCGGGGTGCCGGCCGCGATCGTTCAGCCTGGCACGCCTCTTGAGTGCCGGGCTGTTTCCATGGCACCCCGCTCTCCGGTGGTCCGGTAGGGCCCCGGTGCGCACAACACTAGGCCCCTCCCCTTTAATCAGGGGAGGAAGCCTGCAATGACGCGGCGCTATGTGGCGCTGCTGCAGGTAGCGCCGCGACATTGAGTAGTAACGCCCCATCTTTGTGCAGCAGCCTGGTGTCCAGGATTGATGTCTAGCCGTCTGCTCACTGGGGGGATAAAAGTGAAAATAATAAAGATGAAAACAGTAATTAATAGAGAGAAAGAAAGAAGTGGCAGAGGAAGAGAAATACAATTGAAGCAAAGTGAGAGAAACAGAGTGAAAAACAGAAGTGAAGGAGGAGATTGAGAGAATTTTTTGTGGCCTTCACCATCTATATCCATAGCTGGAAGAAGTTAAAAGAATATTTTTGGTCTATTTTCTTTGCCTTTTCAGAGTTTTTGATTTTGTCTCCAGGGAATTAATCATTTTCCTGGATATGTTATTGCTATAGTAAGAATGCATTAGACAGACATACATACATGCCAACGAAACCAAAGTATTAGTAATAGAGCTGGAAGTGGTAATTAACAAACCACTTCTGCACATGTTTGCTTCCCACCTTGTTACAAATGGGAAATACTACAAAGCAGTTGAGTCAAGTGATTCTTGCAACACGATGATTTCATTCAGGAAAGTCACTGTCTGGATTTTGCTTTGGCACTATGAGGCTACAGTACTTAAAATGCTTCTGCCAGGAAATGACTGTCCAACTGAGATGTCACTGGAATTTGGGATCAGATGTGAAATCTCTCATTGAGATAGTGTAGAATTTTACCATGAGTTAACAGGAGTAGCCAAGCTTCCATCAGTGGTGTTCCAGCAGATACTGCTGTGTTTTTTTTCTTTTTGTACAGAAAATTATGAAATCTGTTTTGAGCATTGATTTGTTTTGTGCTCCTAGGTTCGTGTTATGGAAGAAAAGCTAAAAACAGCCAACATCCAGACTAGTGAATCGGAGAATAGGTTGTATAAGAGCTGTCAGGAGCTGGAGACCCTTATACTGGAAAAAGACGATGTCATACAGCGTTTAGAACTACAGCTGGATGAACAGGTTTGCTGTCACAGGGATTACTTCAAGTTCCATTTGAGTAGTTTTGTTTCTTGGTGACTTAGAAATTCACATTGCTTAAATATGAAATTTAAAGTTTTAATTTTTAAAAACTACATTTTGATTTGATACCTTCAACAGCAGCAGCCTGTAACTCTTCTTAACTTCAATTATTTTCATATCTTTATTTGTCCAAGTTTAGTATAATTGTACAAAAGCAAAATACTGCGGAAGCTGGAAATCTGAAATAAAAACAGAAAATGCTGGAAATACTCAGCAGGTCAGGCAGCATCTGTGGAGAGAGAAACAGAGTTAACGTTTCAGGTCGATGACCTTTCGTCAGTAATCAGAAATTAAGTGTCAGCTGTGGCTCAGTGGGTAGCACATTCACCTCTGAGTCAGAAGGTTGTGAGTTCAAGTCCCACTCCAGAGACTTAAGCACATAAATCTAGGCTGACACTCCAGTGCAGTGCTGAGGGAGTGCTGCACTGTCGGAGGTGCCGTCTTCTAGATGAGATGTTAAACCGAGGTCCCGTTTGCTCTCTCAGGTGGACGTAAAAGATCCCAAGGCACTATTTCGAAGAGCAGGGGAGTTATCCTTGGTGTCCTAGCCAATATTTATCCCTCAATCAACATAACAAAAACAGATTATTTGGTCATTATCACATTGCTGTTTGTGGGAGCTTGCTGTGCGCAAATTGGCTGCTGCTTTTCCCACATTAAAACAGTGACTCCAAAAGTACTTAATTGGCTGTAAAGCAATTTGAGACGTCTGGTGGTCGTGAAAGGCGCTATATAAATGCAAGTCTTTTCTTTTTGTGAAAGCACATTAATAAATAACTAAAATGGCTGAAGTAAAATTACCAAAAATCCCTAATCTGCATGAGTTGCTGAAAATATACATCACGGGTTTTCTGATCAATCATATTGCCAGTATCTCACAAGATAATTACTAATGAGGAAAGCCATTTGGCCCATTTTAATTCATCCATCCAAATATCCCCCATTGTAGCATCCACTTGTTTCTTAAATGATTCCACTCTTTGCCTCCACTACGCTATTGTGAAGTTTATTCCACACATGATCTCTCTGTGTGAGGAAGAATTTCCCGAGTGATTTGTCTCCTGCTTGCTGCCTTTTTACATCATTTTTAATTTGACAAATATAAGACCCACCTTTAAGCAGTGATGTCTACACTGCTGTCCCCTCTATGCCTCTGTGGGTCTCTTAGTTCTCTCTCCCACTCACTGTTCTTGCTTTTCTCCATCTCCTGGAATTGTAAGTGATGTCCTGGGTTTGAATCCCTCCTGCAGTATATTGGCCCTGAAATTGCGGTCGGAGACTTCCCACGGGGGAAATGCCTCCAATCCACAAATAAAATGCCCACATACCTGGTGGTCTGGGAGGTACAGAGACTCGCGGTCCTGGGTGCCTCTGGGTACCTGCGGGTAGAGGCTCACGTATCCCAGGGGCGTACGCGGTTCGCAAATACCCCCTGGAATCACGTGGGCTGGCCCAACGAATGAAAGAAGGGGATCCCCATTCATGCTTATCGGGATTCCGTCTGTACACACCTTGTACGTGCCTGTAGGGGGCACAAATTACAGGCCATTACCTCTGATGTCAGAAAACAAAATACCAAGAAGTACTAATAAAAACATAATGGCCCAGATTTTGCTGGAGCGGGGCATCTCGCAGCGTGCTCTGTTAGTTGGCCTTGTTCATGCACATATAGGTTTTTAAATGTTTAGCTCACAAAGTTGCTGGAAGTGCGAGCTGATAACGGCGCGGTGAGGGCAACAGGGCATCTGGGACATTGGTGAACAATGGAACAAATAGTGCATCTCCTTAACTAATGGGATTAAAGGATTGAGAAATAAATAAAGGAAGGGCTGAGAAGTTGGGTGAATTAGAGTTGGTGAATTCAATGTCAAATCAGGTACAGAAAGAGAAATAAAGGCCAGAATTTTCTGGGGTCCGTGTGGGCGCGATTGGAGGCTGGTCGGGTAGGAAATTTAAAAAATCTTGCAGTAGGTCGGGAACCCGCCATCATCCCGCCCCCACGCGCCTTTCCTTTGGGTGCGTTTGCTGGCGCGGCAGCGACCCGAATGGCAGAGGCGGGCGAGCTAATTTAAATCATTATTAGGTACTTGTCAGACTCTTAAGTGTCTTTCTAACCCTACCTTTCAAATTTCACTGGATGACCACAGGAATCATGCAGCTCGGGAACCCCGTCGTCAGCCTGAGGCGGGAGTTGAGTGGCCATTGATCCAGCTGATTAGTGCACAGCATGTAAAGAACAATAAAAACTCCCACCTCACAGCTGATCACTTTCCTCAGGCAGTGGCTGTCAAAGTCACCTAGCCCTCAACTTCTTCGCCTCAGTCTCCTTCCAGGGATCTGCAGCAGACATTTGCGGCATCTCGCAGTCGGCCGCCCACAGATGCATCACACAGGTCACCGAGCCCTGTTTGACAAGTCAGCCAATTATATCAACTTTGCCACTGAGGAAGCCAGTGTTACTGAGCGGGCGCTCGGCTTTGCCACTCTGGCTGGCTTCTCACAGGTGCAGGGCGTCATCGACTGCACACGTGGCCATCAGGGCACCCCATCATCACCCAGGAGTCTTTGTCAACTGCAAGGGCTTCCACTCCCTCAGTGTGCAGCTCGTCTGCAACCATAGGAAGATCATCAAGCATGTGTACGCCAAATTCCCTGGCAGCTGCCATGAATCTTTCGTCCTGCGCCAGTCCACCCGCCTTCAGCTCTTCGCTCCTCCAAACAGACTTTCCGGCTGGCTGCTTGGAGACAAGGGCTATTCACATGCCTTGACAGATCTGGAGGAGCCCTTCAGTACGCACCAACCAGGGTCTCCAGAGTCGTCGTGGTCTGCTGCGCCCTGCACAACATAGCACAGCAGCAAGGATTAGGGCTGCATGAGGAGCAAGGCACCGAGTGCACAGCCTCTTCAGAGGAGGAGGAGGAGCAGGAGGAAGCTGCAGTCCAGATTCCACCATCAACCAAGCACATTTCTGCTCGGGAGGCCAGGGATGGGCTCATCATGGCCAGATTTACTTAACTTCAGGCATTACACCCATATGGCTGCCACATGCTGCGCCAGGTTCCCACAACCCCACAGCAACACCATAAAGGATCCCTTCAATGACCAAGCCATTCCTTTCACACTGACCACCATTGCTGGAGGTAACGTTATGTCTCCCCATTCACTCCAACTCACTAAGCCACTTCCAAAGGTGCACACAAATTTGTCCATGGGAAGTGGTGCGAAAAAAAAAGATATTTTTTTGTGTGACATTACAGTAATGGAAACTTTACAGAATCATTTAACAAAACACCCAAGGTGGCTACCCTTGTGAATCTACTTGTGTGTCATCTTTCTCTTACGTGTGCTTCTACAAGGTGCTTTCCCTGTGGCTTCAGCAGAGGTAGAAGCAGCCTGCTCACTTCCCTGCTGCGACTGCTTAGATGCTTTTGAGGATGTTCTCTGGGTTTTGGAGCAACTGATGGCTCCACCAAAGTCTGCTCCTGCAACTGTGCCGGGTCAGACTCAGCCATTGCGATCCGAGGAGGCATCTGGGGCTCTGACTGAGGCAGTGGCAATGGAGGGGAAGTGTGACTGCTTTGAGAGGAGCCCCCACTTCCATGTCCCCTCTCACCATCATCCCTCTCATGGGTCACCCGCATTTCCCTGCAAGTAAGGAGCTGGAGAGCACCTTGCTGCACATCAGTGGGGCCATGAGGACCCACGTCTACGTTGACATCCCTCCTAGACAGGAGATCTATGAGCGTCTGCCATCTATTCACCAGAGAGACCATGTGTTCCTGTGAGTGGCGCATTAGCTGCTCCATGCAGGTGGCCATCCTATCCATCGCCTGCGACACAGTAGTGCTCATGTTGGAGATGGACTCCTCCATTCTCTCCACATTTGCGGACATCACGCTCGCAAAATCTGTCAAAGCCTCCTGCACTTCTTGCTGCACCTCAGGAACACCCTCTTTCTGGATGGCCCCCAAGGCTCAACATCTGCTTGCAGCTGAGCAGAGCTGGGAGCCTCTTGCGCCCTCCAATGAGGAGTCTCCACTGCAGTCTCTGTCTCCACCATTTCCTCTTGCTCACTTGTGAATTGTGAGACACCAGGTGACAACATTACTATATTTCACGTGGCATCCACCGAGGTGTGCTTCTGTCTGGTGACGGTGCGCCCTCAGAGGCTGGAGGCTCCTCTGAGGAGTCGTCTTGCTCTTCCTCCTGGACGGTGTGGGGGGGGGTGGTGGGGGAATCTTGATGGACCTGTGGGAGAGTAAAGAGATGAGTTAGATATGCCATATGAAGAATGGGTACAGATACCATTATGCACATGCTGGCCATTCAGTAGCTGATGACATCAGTCCCCATATGAGTGACTGATGTGTGCCGTGTAGCTGTATGATATGTAATTCTGTTACCAGGTTGCTGAGATGTCCCCCTCTCTCCGTCTCCCACCTCCAGCTGCTCGGTGACTCCAGAAACTTCCAAGGCAGCCTACTCTGCTGATGTTAAGGTCGCCAATAATGACATTTCCCTCCGGTTCTCTCCCTCTCCCTCTTATTGTGAGCTCTCTTTTCCTGCAAGGAGGGAAAGAAGAGCAGGTTGAGTGAGTGTGATGGAATGAGTGTAAGGAATGGATGGGTTACATCTTTAGAGGGTGTCGATGATAGATTGGGGTGCCAAAGCCAAGTGGCCTCCTTGTGTGTTGTTAGTTGGTTTGATTGCATTAGGATGAGGGTGAGTGTGAGGGGTGGCTTGTGAGATGGGGATGTGATAATGCAGATAGAGAGCGAGGGATAGGTGGACGTGCAAGGTAAGTTGGTGTTAGTAAGGATGTGCAGCAGCAGGGTTGGGAAGGCAGAGTGATGGGGATGTGATGAGAGGAACAGCAGGGTGAAGTTGAGTGTGGCTTTGTACTCACCTTTCCTGATCTAATGAGATCATTGAAACGTTTGCGGCACTGCACCCAGGTCCTCCTGACCACATCCCTGCTGTTTACCTCCTTTGCTATTTGGAACCAGGCTCTTTTGGTCTCCTGGGGAGGTCTCTTCTGTGCATTAGAAGGGAAGAGGACCTCCCTGCGTGCTCTGACTCCCTCCACAAGCATATGGAGGGAGTTATCGGAGAAACTGTGTGCTGCCCTCTGTCATGGTGCAGTCATGTTTGGCACTCTTTCCAGCAATCCAATTATGCAGTGTGCTGCTTGCACACTCCGAGATGAACCTTCAAATGCAATGTGGCCCTGGCTCCTTTAAATATCCCGGCTGAAAACATGTCATCGCTGACATCATCAGACCCGCATCATTTAATTGGGCTGGGTAACATGCAGGGCGGCCTTAATAGGCCCCATTAACGCATAGTCGCTCTGAGGAACGGCAAGGAATCAGGAATGGGGTCGCGACCCGCCACGGCGACTGCCCGCACCCGACCCGCCCAGGTACAGAAAATTCCGGCCAAAGAGAGGGAAAGAAAGATTGGATTAAGAGGGAGAGAGAAAAGAGACAGAAAGGAAAAGTAAAAAAGAAACATAAAAATTGAAAAATTAACATTTTGTAAATCTCCAACAATAATTCACAACCTGAAGAAATGAGACTCCACACTTTTAATTGTTCATTTTCTGGGCAAGCGAGGTTAATTGGCAGTCATTAATAATTATCAGGCACTTATTTTTTCAGCAAAATCTGGGCCAATAGAATCAATTTTTTTTTAAAGAATCCCAGTGGGTACACTTTTTATTAAAATTGCTTTCCATTCCTTTAATTAAAATCTGCAGAGGCGCGATCCTAGCAGTTATGCAGGATTATACCTACTGTGGCATTCCACCGAGTTTGTAGCTGTTTCAGCGAACTCCCACCATTTAAGGTGGGAGTCTGCCAGAAAAGCCACACAATTTCGGGGCCTATATTAAATATGTACGATAGCAAAATACTGCGGATGCTGGAAATCCGAAATAACAACAGAAAACGCTGGAAAAACTCAGCAGGCCAGGCAGCATCCGTGGAGAAAGAAAGAGAGTTAACGTTTCAGGTCGATGACCTTTCGTCAGAACTGTGAAGAGCCGGAAATCAAATGGATTTAAGGCCAGAGTAAAGCTGGGAAAAGGGGGAGGGGATAAAAGAACAAAGGGGGAGAGGAAGAGACATTAAGAGACATTAAGAGATATGCAAGGCTAGAGGTGGTGTTAATGTGACAGATTAAGGCTGAAAGAAGTGTGACATCCACTGGCAGAATGAAGGACAGCTGCCAGCTTCTAGGAGAAAAAAAAAGGTGGGGGGGGCAAATAAAAGGGTGGAAAAAATAAAATATAAATGTGATTGGAGCTGAGGTTATGATCTAAAATTGTTGAACTCGATATTGAGTCCAGAGGGCTGTAGCGTGCCTAAACGAAAGATGAGGTGCTGTTCCTCGAGCTTACGCTGCGCTTCCGTGGAACAGTGTAATAGGCCGAGGACGGTGAGGTCAGAGTGGGAGTGAAGCGGTGAATTAAAGTGACAGGCCACCGGGAGCTCGGGGTCCCCCTTACGGACTGAACGGAGGTGTTCCGCAAAGCGGTCACCCAATCTGCGTTTGGTCTCCCCAATGTAGAGGAGACCACATCGTGAGCAGCGAATACAGTATACTAAATTGCAGGAAGTACAAGTAAATCGCTGTTTCACCTGGAAGGGGTGTTTGGGGCCCTGGACAGTGGGAAGAGGGGAGGTGTAAGGGCATGTGTTGCATCTCCTGCGCGTGCACGGGAAGGTGCCGGGCGAAGGGGAAGGGGTGCTGGGGGTGGTAGAGGAGTGGACTAGGGTGTCGCGGAGGGAGCGGTCCCTGCGGAATGCTGAAAGGGGAGGTGAGGGGAAGATGTGTTTGGTGGTGGGATCACGCTGGAGGTGGCGGAAATGGCGGAGGATGATCCGTTGAATGTGGAGGCTGGTGGGGTGAAAGGTGAGGACAAGGGGAACCCCTTTTCCCAGCTTTACTCTGGCCTTAAATCCATTTGATTTCCGGCTCTTCACAGTTCTGACGAAAGGTCATCGACCTGAAACGTTAACTCTCTTTCTTTCTCCACGGATGCTGCCTGGCCTGCTGAGTTTTTCCAGCGTTTTCTGTTGTTATTTTAAATATGTACCATACTGATGCACTACAGTACCATGACAGTAGTAGGACATGGAACTAGTTTCCATTTCGAAGCATTAACTTTCTGCAGCTTAATGCGCACAAAAATTAAACAACTTTCTTTTCATGTCTAGAATGTAAAGATCCTACATAAAATAGGTTTCGGTAGTCTCAACCGAGATGCCAGCCGACACTATAAAATCCTACATTAATTGCACTAAATTGGCAGTTTCCTTGGTGTATTCAGGTGTGCTGTGGGGTATATTTTCATCTGTATGAAGATACATTTCCAAATACTGGCATCCCTCATGTGAATAAGAACAAAAATTCATAAAGATAGAAATTTCAAAAAATTATAGTGGAACACTGGCAATTGCAGACAACAAGTTGTAAGTCCTGGCCTGGCCAACAGATGGAGCCATTGGATGGAGCAGCCAGACACTTCCAAAAAGGGGAAGTAAAAATGGTTTGAGGTTTTCCGTGAACTCAAGCCAAGAGCCATGTTCATTCTGCAAAAGTTTTTGTATGAGCCTTAAAAATATATATCCAGTGATACTGTACGTTACAGTTGGATGAGGCATAATTAAACATTAAAAGGGCAATTTTAACCTAGGAACTGCGTGGTAGCGGAGTTAAAATTGCTTTGGGAGACTTCCTGCTTGTTTCTTAATCGCACAGTTCTTTAAGCGTCTAAGGCAGTCGCCACAAACAAGCAGAAGCCTCATAAATATGTGGGCCTAGAAATTCAGGACGGCCCATTTTTGGGTCAGTACCCTGCACAAGAATGGAGAGGTCTGAGGAGCGCCGACTATTGGGCCTCGGACCTCCTTACCATGAAGCCAGTGTTGCGGGAGGAGCCCTTCGGGTAGAAGGAACGAAGATTGGGCCGCTGCTAGCGCCACAGTGGCCCTCAGGTAAGTGAAGTATTGTGGGCCTGGATGGGTTCACGGGCCTCGGGGAAGGCAAATCAGTGTTGCAGCGGGGACCTGAAGCAGTCGTTAGGTCCCTTATTTGCATATGCAAATGGCCCAGCGCTTGCTTCAGGTGTGGGTAAAGTACGCCTCTTGTTTGTCCTTACCCTTTATGGCATGCGCCGCACTTCCTGCCCGCCGATTTGGGGCCTTAGGAGGCTGCTACGTGACCCAAGTTCTAGACCATGATACTTTTAGGACCCTGAAGCGATCTTAACATGCAAAAACGGATGTTCCGCCCAGCACTGAACCCACTGAGTAAAACCTAGCAGGATTAGTTTCCAAGAGGCCATTGGAAGCAATATTCAAAGGGGCACTCACCTGCAAACACTCAGATCATAGGGATCTGGTCGCTATTGTGTGTTTTGAAATTATACAGCAGAGTTTGCCTTAGTGATTGCGTTCTACAAGGAACAGCAATTGGGCCTGTTAGGAGACAACAGGTGAGGAGGGCTGCTTGAAGAAAACGTCACTTGCGCATAGGATATACAGGCCTACAGTGAGTTACCTGTATTTGTTTGAGGAGCAGTGCATGAAAAAGTCAAGTTTCTCCAGACGGGCTGCCACAGAGCTCTGCAGCCTCCTGCAAGAAGACCTACTGCCTACTGGCCCAGGAGGCCATGTTTTGCCTTTAACAGTGAAAGTCACCTTTCCAGGATGCTACAGTGGACATAACTCACGTCCCTCAATCTACTGTTCATAAATGCATCAAGCAGATCATCAATGCCTTAGCCAATAACAGAATTACTTTCCCAATGGAACCTAGCAATAAGAATTAAAAGGCTCTGGGATTTAGTGCAGTGGGTGGTTTCCCTCATGTGTTGGGGGGGTCAGAGACTGTACACATGTAACCATTAGAACACCAGGAAACCAGCCAGGAGCATTTGTGAACAGGAAAGGATTTCATTCCATCAATGAGCAGCTGGTCAGTCATCGCCGCCACAGAATAATGCAGGTCTGGGCCAAGTTTCCAGGCAGCTGTCACGATTCCCTCATTCTGCTCCAGTCAACCATCCCCCCACTATTTCACCCGTCACAAAACATTAGAGGATGGGTGCAAGGGGTCAAGGGCTACCCCACCACAAATGACACCCCTCCATCACCCCAGCAAGCCTGCAGAGATAAGGTACAAACCAGAGCCATGGGACCACCAAGATGATCATCGACACTCAATTGGGCTCCTAAACCAACGGTTTAGGTGCCTGGATAGACCTGGGGAGTTGATTGCAGCACTTCGGTTAACCTGCTCATTTCTCTCAAACGTCCCACAATCCCCCTTCATATTAACAGTCCTTATTACCTCTTTCACCAGTCCTTCAACCCTGCATTAAAGAACATCGAAACCATTGAACCAACTATCATATGTTATGGCATCTTGACATTGTAGACTCAATTGTCTATAAATTCGCCGCCCAGCGCCTATTTTTCAGGCACTAACTAGCCTACTAAGCCACCAATATGATGGGCAGGAAGCACGCGTACATGTCCGGCCAGAAGTGCGCCACCCACTATATTGGGAAATAAGGTAGTGCTGGCGGCAGGCATGCATGTCGGCAACAATTAAAGGAGGAAATAATTTATTTAAACTTGGGTCCTCCGCATCTTCAATGGAAATGAAAATCGGGAGAGATATATAACTGGTGGCTGATATCAATATCACCCATTTTACACTGTCACCCAAAGTCAAAATTACCCCCATACTGTTTCTATTTATTTATTTTAGTGCCACTGCTCCTGAGGTGCTGAAGTTTGCTGGGGTGCCAGTCGCTCTCGGGTATCTTGTTCAAGTCGCCATTTCTCGTGTTTCAGATTAGACATGAGTGTTGGTAGGGTATTCGACTGTGAAAGGTATCGCAGCCAAACCAGTTCCTATCCTCAACTGAGGTGCACACACATACAGCTTCCGTTAGATCGTGATCAAGGGTGGGGACCCTGACTGATTTTTCCCCTCCCTAACCCAGAGGCTTTAAAACCAATTGTAACAGCCTTGCTGCCAACCCTTTTGAGATCAGTTAATTCAGCACAGCCTCAGACCTGACCGTGGACCTTCTGTTCTGTGTGGTTCAGTTGTTTGCTGGCTTTACCAACTGAACTTTCAGGGGAACTTTAATTCTGTTTTAATGACAAATGGAAATAGGGATTAAAGGCAGTCAAACAGCACTTGTATATCAAAAACATGTCCCGGTAGCAGAGATGAGTAATGTAGTCAAACTGAATCCTGAAGCACAACTGACTCAAATTAAATTCTATATATATATATATTTATATATATTCTACCACGTGTAGTGGAAGGGAGGTACATAATTTCACACTTCATTAGCCCACCCAGTCCCAGGTCTAAAACACTGGGGAGTAAGCAAGCTTATGCTGATAAATATCTATTCACTCCTGTACATGCTCTTCAGCATAATTAAAGGTAGATAGGTGAAACTGCTTCCTGGTCTAGCCTCGTCTTCTGCTAACGAGTATACAGTGTGTAGGTTGAAATGACAGTGGTTCTTAACTCATGTTCGTTTAGCATAAGCAACATCGTTGCAGATTGCCCTACTGCTTTGTAATTTAATGAAAGGGAGCAGTTGTTCCCTATAGTTGTTTCATTCCCACCAAGGAGCATGGGTAAGAAACAGTGCTATTTGAGTTACCGACTTCAGCTTTAAAAGCTAGAACTGGAACATCTGTGATATAAGTGAAATCTATCTTCGTTTGATTAGAGTTCAAGTGAGCATTCGTGTATGTAATATGATGCATTTCTTCTTTGATAAATGCTCAACAAACACGCTTTCCACACATTTTTATACCAAATATAGTCATTTAAAAGATTTGTGTAGATTAATATAGCACACTCTAAAGATATTACAACGGACCAAAACCACCATACTATGCACAAAAAGGGCATCAACTGATGATTCCATCATGCCCCATAAACATTTGTCTTGTACTCCCTTGTATATGTTCATTTGAAATAACCCATGCCTGTTTCTGAGGCTTTTTATTTTACCTTTGCTTACCTACTATCAATGTGTTCTGTTGCATTGAAATTTACAGAAGGTTGACAATACATTTTTGGGTTTCAGAAGCATCTACGAATACAGGAGGCCAAAATAATAGAAGAGAAAGCAGCTAAGATCAAGGATTGGGTGACAATGAAGCTGCAGGAGGTACCTAAGCATTGCTGCACATTTATAGGAAAAACTGGGCACTACATATTGAACTATTTGGGCAAATGTAGCTTTGTATTTGATTGTTTCTAACTTTTTCTTTTTGGAATTTTTGAGTTACATAGCACATTTGCAATTTGTTAAAGTTGCTCTGTTTTGGAAAATGTATTCCGAATTGCATTAAACTGCTCATTATAAAATTGA
>CM059436.1:27650293-27717793 GCA_030390025.1 Squalus acanthias | reverse complement strand
GCTGTCTATTAAATCGATCAGGCTGTGTGAAATCGAAGTGTGTTTAGAGTCGATTGATGTCCCTCGGGGAGTTGAACCCAGTTCCTGGGACCCCGGCTGTACATTCAATCCCTAGTCAGACGGAAAACTTTTCTTTTAAAACTGTTCACGAAATGATCATTGAAACCCTTGGCTTAAAGCGAAATTCCCTTTTCTCCGCCCACGTTTTGAAATGATTTTCTTAAATGTTCTATTATGAAACCCTATATATACATACCTTTATACACAGCCACGCCAAGATATTAATCTATTTCTATGGGTATCTGAAGAATATTTCTACCTATGCAGAACATTGTTTTTGAGGAAGCTGGATTTTCTGAGCGAGGCAGGTATTGAAAGAAAGCATCGTCTCCCTGTCCGTGTATCGACCGCTGGAAGTGTTTTCATTCGGGCAGAGCTCGATATCTTGGCTGAGAGCGGATCAAGCGGGGGTGAGCACTGAGCTCCAGGGTGAAGACAGCTCAGAACCTGCCAAAGATCTCCGCGCAACGACGAATTATTCCGCACTTTGCTTCACCCCCTCACACCCAGAGCAGGAAGATCTGATTTGGTAAACTGCAGACTCACCTTTTCTTAAATCTTGAAAACACTTATTTTAATTACATTTTAAGTTATTTGGGAATATTCGCACGCACTATGGCCGGGGCGATATGTGATGTGGAAGAAATCGCTCCGATTGTTCCTGTCATTGCATTCTGTAATTCTTTTTCATTCGAAAGGTGTCCTTGGACCTAGATCTGTATCTTCTATATGTCCTCTTACTGACTTCAGTCAAAAAGATCACAGTAGATTAGTAAGCAGATAGGTGTGTCTGTGGGTGTATTTTTCTATAGCCAAAAAAGGATATCGCAATAGATCAATAGAGTAATGCATTCATTGCAGATCCGTTTATCAGGCTATCTATATAGATTGCTGGATATATAGTAGATGGGTAGCTATGTTAAAGCGTTGTTATTGACAGTTAACCTTTACTGGTACACGAGTGAATAATTGGGGGTGGGATGTTATTTGGGGTTGGTGAAAACACCGGAAATAAGTCAGCCACAAACCTAATCCTTTTCTGCTGAAAACAAATGGCAGGAGATAGAGGGTGGGCCGAAACCATCTGCCCAAAGTGTATTTCTCACAGAGAATACCTGTGCAGGCACAGGGACACGTTACATGGACACGTATAATTGTACACCTGCCCTTTTCCAAGCAATATATTCAGGGATTATCTGTCTCGGGGCCATGATAAGGCGAGTTGGAAATAAAATCTTCACTGGTTTTATATAAAGAGGGAACTCTTGACACGAACATTCACAAGTCTCTTTCTAATATAACTTACTATTTTCATTTCACTAAATTTCGGTCATGTCTCTACTGCTTTGGGCGAAAAGGAGTGAGGTCCCCGAATGAATTAGAAGTTGGCTTTTACTCGGGTATTTAAGTTTCCATTAACTTGTGTGTAATATGCATTTGTATACAGTCCAGCCACAACCCTATCATTCTGTGATCCCGGCACATCGAAATGTCCACTCCTGGCACACAGGCCGTGCCGTCACACCGGAACCCGGCTATATTCAACTTTTTTCATGTATCTTAACTCCATGCAGAATATCATTTCTTTCATACTGAACTGAAATCTTAAACTAGAGCGAGATAAAATAACACAACTCTTTAGTTTAATTCACCCGAGAGAGAGAGAGAATAAAATCAGAATATCTGGTTTAGGACAAGCAATACCACAGACAGCAATCAAACGTTGCCTCTGGTTATTGTATAAGGCAGGCAGATAGATATACCAACTTCAACATTTGATACGGAGTTGGCAGTCTAGGTTTGAATATTGGAACTCTTGTTTTTCTTAAATATACATTGGTATTTTTCGCTGTTTTCTGGCTGTCGCTTATTCCTGGTCTATAAAATATCCGTCCAAATAGCTATCAATTTCAATGAAAATTAAATGTCTCTTTCCAACTGAATATTAATTTATATCACATATTTCAGCGGTCGATATGGACACGTCTGCAGCAAATGAATCATCAGCTACACAAATATATACACGCATATAGAAAGGCAGACTGCTCCAAAATTTGCCGAAACGATCGCGATCTTGGCCAAACCCTTTCCCCAGTTTGCCTTCGTCTTAATGTGAACTGAGAAGTCGAGGCATCTGGGCGGCACTTTTTGTATTTCCCTGTAAAATTATGCCGTCTGTGTTTGCTGAGGCATGAACTTTCTGCTATGGGGTGTTTTTTTTCCGGTCATAGCCCGTGGCGAGCTGTAAATACGATTGTCCTGGGGGGTAGAGGTACCTTAAAAAGATGCACCGTCATTGCAGGGATGATCCACTCCGAGCATACGGCCTAACCTAACTTAGTGGGAACTTAGGCAGCGATTCTGTTCTAACTTTGGAAAGTACCTTAGTTGCAAGTGCAGCGGACTGTCAGTCGTAATGTGCTTTTGGATCAAGAGATTATGGGCCCGGTGTAGTCGGGCTGGTTGGGAATGCGTGCAAAGGAACTCATGTTGAGTGAGCTCCCTTAAAGGCGAACAATGGGTCGGAGTGTTTACTGACCGAGCAGTAGACAATCGGCGATTCATTCTGGGAGATGTGTCACCAAACCCCGAAGAAAAGCTAACATGACATCTGTTTTAATGGTTTCTTGCTAATAAACTCTTATCCAATGGCGTCTTTGTTGAGACGTCAAAGATTATTTACAGAATCACTCAGTTTCTTAAATTGTTTCCTGATTGTTCCCTTCACTCCCGGTAGGTGGTGCCGAGAAACATCGCGGACATAAGGGGCGACCTCTCCTTCACAGCAGGCGAGCAGCAGAAGGAGCGCTAATTGTGAAGCCTGAGGGCCAGATCGAGCGGATTAGAGAAAAGGGGCTGGGGATTGGGACACAGTCAGACGGTAGAATCCGCCTCTCTCTCTCTCTCTCTCACACACATACACACGGTCAGAAATCAAACTCCAATAAAGACTCAAGTAAAAATTCAACCTCCTATTTAATACCTACAGTTACAAACTCATTCACACCAACACAAAACTCGCAAACGCAAACACACGCTTGCATAAACCAACATAAACACATTCAGACTCTCACACACACCAAAACAAACTCAGACACAAACTCACGACTACATACATCACATACACAATCGCTTCCTCACATACATCAACCTCAACTGACACAAATGTTCATATTCATATTCTGATGAAAGGTCATCGAGCTGAAACGTTAACTCTGTTTCTCTCTCCACTGATGCTGCCTGACCTGCTGAGTATTTCCAGCATTTTCTGTTTTTATTCATACAATCGCATACACCAACACAAGTTTCTGCACACAATCGCATAGTGACACACAGCAACAAAGCTCATTCATACAATATCATATCTGATCACAAGCATATACATACCATATCATATTGGCCACAAACTCATACATACAATCTCATACATGACCACAGACTCATGCATACAATATATATGATCACAAACTCATTCATACATATAATCACATATAAGTTCAAATCATACATACAATTTTATATACGATCACAAATTCAAACATATAATCCCATATATTATAACAAATTTATACAATCCCATATATGAACACAAATCCATGCATACAATCTCATATATGGTCGCAAAATCAAACTCCAAAACAAACCTGTACACACATTCATATGCTCACATACACCAACAGAAACTCAGAGACAATCACATACCACTCACATATGAACACAATTAAAACACTAAATTACATAATGACGCTCCAACCCAAACTGATCCTCACAATGACACTCCCACATACGCCAACACAAGTTCATATACATAATGGCACACTGACATACAATAACACAAACTCTTACAATCACACACACACACATATGAACAGAAACTCATATGCACTGAATATCGTACACACATTAAACTCTCACATATACAACACAAATTCAAACACACTTGCAAAATTGACTCTCTAAAATATACCAAATCAAACTCAAAAATAGACTCATACATTGGCATGGGCCAATACAAACTCATACACACTTTCACAATCTCAGATACACCAACATAAATGCAAATGTTGCATCACACTCTCATATGTACAATCACAAATTCGATATACATAATCAAGTACTCATACCCAGGAGCACAAACGGCAGGTTTGGGTCTAATATTGGATTAAGTCAATGGAGAATAAAATCGGGAGCGGTGTTATATGGCGGTGCAACCTGAACCCTTCCCGTTCCTGTCACGTGGGCTAGGTTAAAACCAATGCTTTACAAGCAGCAACATAAACTTGTCAAAGCCTCACATATACCAAGACAAACTCATAGACACAATCACACTCTCATATGCACCAATATAAACTCATAGGCCTGGAATTTGTGGTAGCAATAATGGGGAGGCTATCAGCGCTCGCCGTTATTACTGAGTAAAACTGACAGCAACTTCTGGCATCCGCACATGCGCGGATATCCGGAAGTTGCTATCAGAGATACCCTGCGCCTCCACAGGATGTGCTGTTGCAGACTTCGCAGGAATCAACATAGAAATCACTGATTTGTTGTTAACTTAAACTAATTATCCACTATTCTCACTGTAAAGACCGATAAAAAAGTAAAGCCTTGTTCAATCAGGAGTAACTGAATTTTTAATGGCGTACTAAGTTATAATTACTGCTGAACAACTCTCTGGCCCTGAAAAATTAATTTTACAACTGTAGAGTGTCATTCCCTCAGAGGAAAACTTAAAAAATGCTGATTTAAAAATATATATATTTTTTAATTTGTGTTTTCATATTTAAGTTTCTCCCTTAATCCCATGTGAATGTCCCAATCTTTATTTCACTTTCTGTACAATGATTTAAATGTGATTTATATTCACTGATTTTTACTTCCTGCTTTGCCATCTATGAGAATTATTTAATCTGATTGGTTGATCAGCCTCCCTGCTGCCTGCCCTGTTGCTGGACACCACAGATCCCCTGTAGAAGGCACCAAATTCAAACTGACGTTGGAATCATCTCAGACCTAGGACATCTCTGCAGGAGTTCCTCAGGACAGAATCCTAGGCCCAACCATCTTCCGCTGTTTCATCAATGACCTTCCCTCCATCATAAGGTCAGAAGTGGGGATGTTCGCTGATGATTGCACAGTGTTCCGTTCCATTCGCAACGCCTCAGATAATGAAGCAGTCCATGCCCACATGCAGCAAGACCCGGACAACATTCAGGCTTGGGCTGGTAAGTGGCAAGCAACATGCACACCACACAAGTGCCAGGCAATGACTACCTCCAACAACAGAGAATCAAACCACTGCCCCTTGACATTCAACGGCATTACCATCGCCAAATCCCCCACCATCAACATCCTGGGGGTTACCATTGACGAGAAACTTAAATGGACCAGCCACATAAACAGTGTGGCTACAAGAGCAGGGCAGAGGCTGGGAATTCTGCGGTGAGTGTCTCACCTCCTGACTTGTGCCTTTCCACCATCTACAAGGCACAAGTCAGGAGTGTGATGGAATACTCTCCACTTGCCTGGATGAGTGCAGCTCCAACAACACTCAAGAAGCTTGACACCATCCAGGACAAAGCAGCCTGTTTGATTGGCACCCCATCCACCACCTTAAACATTCACTCCCTCCACCATCGGCGTACCGTGGCTGCAGTGTGTACCATCTACAAGATGCACTGCAGCAACTCGCCATGGCTTCTTCGGCAGCACCTCCCAAACCCGCGACCTCGACCACCTAGAAGGACAAGGGCAGCAGCCTCATGGGAACACCACCACCTCCAAGTACCCTCCAAGTCACACACCATCCTGACTTGGCAGTATATCGCCGATCCTTCATCGTCGCTGGGTCAAAATCCTGGAAATCCCTACCGAATAGCACTGTGGGAGTACCTTCACCACACGGACTGCAGCATAAATACATAAATTTAAAACAGAAATAGACAGTTTCCTAGCAGTAAAAGGAATTAAGGGTTACGGGGAGCGGGCAGGAATTTGGATATGAGTCTAGGTTCGGATTGGTCATGGCCCTGTGGGTAGCGTAGCGGGCCCAGGGGCTGTGTAGCCTGATCCTGCTCCTACTTCGTGTGTCCAATTCTGTTAGGTTCAGGAGATGGTTCTGTGATAGTAGATTGGCGGTTAGGATCAGATCAGCCATGATCTTATTGAATGGCGGAGCAGGCTCGAGGGGCCAATTGGCCTACTCCTGCTCCTATTTCTTATGTTCTTATGTTCTTATGTTCTCAAGGGCAATTAGGGATGGGCGATAAATGCTGGCCTTGCTCACGATGCCCACATCCCAGGAACGAATGAAAAATATAGAAGAAGTCTGCACTCTGGAGCCTGCCCAACCTTTGTAGGCAGCTTTTTTTGAGGTCAACGTCAAGCGCCGTTCCTTCGCCACTGACTGCAATAACCAAACCATTGACACAATCACACACTCACATACACCAATACACACAATTAAGTTGGTACCATTCTAAATATAAACAATATTAGCTTAACACAACAGAATGCAATACAAAAGCAAAATACTGTGGATGCTGGAAATCTGAAATAAAAACAGAAAGTGCTGGGAATACTCAGCAGGTCAGGCAGCATCTGTGGAGAGAGAAACAGAGTTAACGTTTCCGGTCGATGACCTTTCATCAGCTATTGAAAGGTCATCGACCTGAAACGTTAACTCTGCTCCTCTCACTACAGATGCTGCCTGACCTGCTGAGTATTCCAGCACTTTCTGTTTTTATTACAATAGAATCTAACTTCTTTGGTCAATGTAATACAAAACATACAATGATCAGCATTAACTATATAATTGAATGCCATTGTGACATGAGCATATGACTGATTTAATCTGATAGCATGTTAAATGATGTGTAAAAATCATTTAGGTATGGTTGTGGCCTTTTCCAGCAGAGATGAGCAATTGATCTATCCTCTCATTTGATGTCCTTTAGGATAACCATAGAATGTCTTTTCTGTTCACCATGATGTGTATCACTCTACACAGCTAATAACTCTGATACAGCTTTGTTTTGTTTACTCTTCTCATATGAAGACGGTTAGTTTGTTTTGCTATCATTTTCTTCTCCAGTCTGGATGAGTTAATGTGGATGTGCTTTCAAAAATACCAGCTGGAAGCCGGATGCTAAATTCTGCCTCCAAAAGACAGCTCTTTGCTCAGTCTTATTTAGTAAAGGCATTGTGTAACTGAGCTATACAGACCAGAAGCTGATCTCAGCTGGAGTGGCAGTAGGGAGCTGCAATTGGCCTAGGCACCACTGGCCTCGGAAGGGGAAAATTAACAGCCACGGTTCTTGCTCTTGATCGTTATCCAATGACCCTTGCTGGAAAATGTGCAAGTGTGGATATCAGATGAGGACAGTATTGGGCTCACACATGACAAATGGCCACACATGATAATCAGGCCCCTGGAAGGATATAATGGCTTCAGGAGAGTAGGAAGGTATTAAAGGGAGAAAATTGGCAAGGAAAGACAATCTCTTTATGGAATAAAAATGCATTGATTAACCTGGTGCAGGATTTAAGACTGCTAAGAGTAAACGGGAGCACCAATTCTTATTTTGACACTTTCCCTCTTGCACTAACAAAAATCAAATACCAGGCCATCTAATCACTCATAATTAACAAGATTTCTGCCGGGCTGTATACAGTCCATTTACTTTTTTTTAGAATATACTGTAAAGATACTGTTGTACTTTAGACGCTAATCTGAGATCTGTGGAGTGCCATACACAACTGAGTTGTGAGTGCACCTGCAGAATGCACTGAGCTCAGCAGCAAAATAGTTCTGTACATTCATACAGGTATCTGTGGTGGTGCTCTAGTCACCAGCAGGTTAACTGTCAACAATATGAACAAATGCAATAGGAGCATCCAATCTCTCCTGACATTGAAATGATTTAAAAGCTTTAAAAGCTACAACACAGGATGCCAAATAGCAAAAGCAGCATGCTATAGACAGAGCTAAGCAATCCCACAATCAACGGATCAGGTCAAAGCTCTGCAGTCCTGCCACATCCAGTCGTGAATGGTGATGGACAATTAAGCAACTAACGGGAGGAGGAGGCTCCATGCACATCCCCATCCTCAACAATGGCAGAGCCCAACATATGAGTGCAAAAGACCAGGCTGAAGCGTTTGCAAGCATCTTCAGCTAGAAGGGTCAAGTGGATGATTCTTCTCAGACTCCTCCTGAGGTCTCTACCATCACAGATTCCAGTCTTCCGCCAATTTGATTCACTCCACTCCATCAGAAACTGCTGAGTGCACTGGACACAGCAATGGTTATGGGCCCTGACTACATCCAGGTTATAATGCTGAAGATCTGTGCTCCAAAACCAGCCGCGCCCCTAGCTAAGCTGTTCCAGTACAGCTATAATGCTGGCATCTACCCGAAAATGTAGAAAATTGTTGTTATGTCCTATCCACAAAAAGAAAGAAAAGAAAGAAGAAAGAAAGACTTGCATTTATATAGCGCCTTTCATGACCACCGGACGTCTCAAAGCGCTTTACAGCCAATGAAGTACTTTTTGAAGTGGAGTCACTGTTGTAATGTGGGAAACGCGGTAGCCAATTTGCGCACAGCAATATGATAATGACCAGATAATCTGTTTTTGTTATGTTGGTTGAGGGATAAATATTGGCCAGGACACTGGGGATAACTCCCCTGCTCTTCTTCGAAATAGTGCCATGGGATCTTTTACGTCCACCTGAGAGAGCAGACGGGGCCTCGGTTTAACGTCTCATCCGAAAGACGGCACCTCCGACAGTGCAGCACTCCCTCAGCACTGTACTGGAGTGTCAGCCTAGCTTTACGTGCTCAAGTCCCTGGAGTCCAGGGCAAAAAAAGCAGGACAAATCCAACCCAGCCAATTACTGCCCCATCAGTCTACTCCCATTCATCCAATAATCACCAAAGTGATGGAAGGAGTCATCGACAGTTCTATCAAACGGCACTTACTCATGAATAACCTGCTCACTGATGCTCAGTTTGGGTTCCGCCAGGACCACTCGGCTCCAGACCTCATTACACCCTTTATCCAAACATGGGCACGAGCTGAATTCCAGAGGTGAGGTAAGAGTGACTGCCGTTCACACCAAGTAGCTCTAGTAAAAATGAATTCAGTGGTGATCAGGGGAAAACTTTCCAGTGGCTGGGAACTATACTTGGCACAAAGAAAGATGGACACAGGATGCACTGCAGGAAGTCACCAAGGGTTCTTCAGCAGCACCTTCCAAACCCGTGACCTCCACCTCATTGAAGGACAAGGGCAATATGTGCATGGGAACATCATCACCTCCAAGTTCCCCTCCAAGTCACATACCACCCTGACAGACATATGATGCTGTTTCTTCATCGTCACTAGGTGAAAATCCGAGAACTCCCTATCTAACAGCATTGTAGGAGAACCTTCACCATGTGGACTGCAGCGGTTCAAGAAGAAGGCCCACCACCACCTTCTTGAGAGCAATTAGGGATGGTCAATAAATGCCGGCTTTGCCAGCAACGCTAACATCCCGAAGAATGATGAGAAAAAATCAACTCCAGTGCAGTATTTAAAAAATGCTCAGGCAATCTGTGGGATCTCCTGGGCAATTTATAAACATACTCTGGAAAAAAAAATAATGTTTCAAGAAAGCAGGTACCCCCTACCCATGCTCTCAAAATATTGAGCATTAACTGACAGGGAACAAATCTCTGTGCATACATGTAAACATGCACTGGAGGACCTGTCTCACTCCAGACAGTTTGCAATTCACAGCTAGACAATATATCAGTGGTCTTATCAGCTGTGTTTCATGTTCTGTAGCTACAGACAATAGTACAGTATAACTATAGCTTTTTACATTTGTCTGTTTCAAAGAATGTTGATAACCTGACATAATGTCCAGATTAAGGATTCTCAATAAATTCTGGCCAGAGGAAGGAAAGTTTGACCATGTAAAATAGTTTCCATTTTATGCTCTGTTAACCTCATAGAGATTTATGGATTTACCAAATGGTGTAATGTAGAATGAGCAATAAGTAATTAATGTTATATTTTCAATATTTTCCCTACAAATATGAACACAACTCATATATACAATCACAAACACACACAGACAGACTCACTAATACCAGAACAACTAATATACAGAGTAATACACCCGAACAACTCATTAACAATCAAAGTAATTTACACCATCACAATTAACATACAATGAGAGTAATTTACACCATCACACTAATATATAATCAGAGTAATATAGGCCATTGCAACTCACATACAAGCAGAGTCTCACACACCACCACAGCTCATGTATAATCAGACTCACTGGTGGGACCCAGGCAGGGGGTGCAGCGAAAATGGAGTGGGGGACTTACTCAATTTCCACCCCAATCTGACCATCTGCAATTTTAAATTGTCACTGATCTGCCCCCAACCTAATTTTGACCAGCTCACTCTGGTTGAGTTGCTTCCTGTGGTTATGCTGCCCATCCCAGTTTGAAATCATCAGCAAATTTGATCAGTTTATATTCAGTTTCTGAATCCAGATCATTTATGTGAAAGAGAAACAATTGTGGTCCCAACACTGAGGTCTGGTGCACCCACTCAGTAATCTCCCCTGCACCCCACCCCCCACACACAAAAAAGCAACATAACTCCTGTAACAAGTATTAGTTGTTTTATACTGTTCAGTCAGTTTATTTTTCTATTCCCAGGGTTTATCATGAATCCCCAGAGCTTTGAGTTTGACGAATAGCTTTTCATGTGGGACTTTGTCAAATGCCTTTTGAATATTTAGATCATACTATGTTGTAGGGCTTTTCACAGTCCACGTGGGATGTTACTTCCTCAGAGAAGTCAAGGAGATCGGTCAGACATGATCTTCCCCTTCTGAATCCATGTTGAATTAACTAGGTTATTATTGTACAGATACTCTTTTGTGTTTTTCATCTCTTTTCTGACTGCCCTCTTGTTATAATACTGAATGAATTATTTTACTGTTATGTTTGGCATCTGCTTCTATGCTCCTTTCTAGGTCTCCCTTTGCCTCTTTGATTACCCTTTTAACTTGCTTCTGCATTTAAAAAAATATTCATCCCAGTGAACCCCTCCTCCTTTTCTTTCTGCGGGATTCATAGAGGTCATTGTCCTCTTTACGTTGCTCTTACTTTATTTGTTAATCCACTTTGGGTGACATTTGTTTAGTCTGAGGTTGTTGATTTTTGGTAAGTATTTATCTGGCATGGCCAGCATTATATCTTTAAAGGTATTTCACTTGTCCTTTACTGAAATGTTGATAAACAACCTCCACCAATCTATTTTCTTTAGTTGTTCCCACATTTAATTGAATTTATCCCTTTTAAAGTTATATACCTGGCTCCTGGTCTTCTATAAACTTTATCATTCTGTGGTCGATGTTCCCCAGAGACTTCCATTTGCTGTACGTTATCTGGATCATTTACAAATGCCAGGTCAAGATGAACAATAACTCTTGTTGCTTCTTTGCTACACTGAATCATAAAATAGTCATGCATGACATTTACTAACTCTGATTCCAAAACATTAGGTTTTCTCTTTATTTTTGGTTCACAGAAATCTCCAATTAAAATAACTTTCCTGTTCTCACATTCTTTTCCTTTCTCTTTGGACATTCTGATTCGCACACCAATAAAACTCATGCAAAATTAGACGCCAATATACCTCATATACAACCACACTCATAGAGAGAAACAGTTTGATGCCAGCATTTCAAAATGAGACTAAGGGATACTGTAAAAGGACAGACTAAAACAGTCTCATTTACATAAAGAGACTGAGAGACAGACTGAGGAACAGACTGGTGCACACACTCATTCACATTAGCAGACTGACACAAACACACACACACAGTGAGCGACAGACCACACAAAATCACAGATTCATTCATTTCACTGAAAATACAAATATAACTATAAGCTCACACTCGCCCATAGGCCGATGGACAGACAAAAACAAGCTCAGACACAAAGATTTGTATTCATACTCCAGAAACCTATTCAGAAATTAATTCACACAGCAGATTGCAATAACAGCCTACATACATAGAAGTTACAACACAGAAACAGGCCATTCGGCCCACCCAGTCCTTACCGGTGTTTACCCTCCAGGCGAACCTAACACACACATACATACATACCCAGGAACAGGCATATCCCACTTTCAAACCCTTACACACCATTCTAACTTCATTCTCATTCATAGAGTGAGAGATAAGTATTTATATGAAATTTAAAATAATTTAGGAAAACCAGAAAGATTTAAACACAAGCTCACATGAAGGAAAAGGTATGCCACAAACAGAATTGAAATAGTTACTCTCAGACAGACAAACAAACTGATTTGTACATCCAGAGCTAATCTCACCAATTGACAGAAACATAACTCAAGCTTCTAAGATTTGCATAGATCACTCACCAACACAGCCAATGATACACATATTTAGAAGTATACTGGCAGAATAGTATACTGATAGGCTTGGAAATACACCCACTGACTCTTAATCACACCCTGTCATATCTGCTCAACCACAAACTTGCTGGCTTGTGTGGTGAGTGATGATTTACTGTATACCTTCAAGAGAGAGATTGTTCGTGGCTGCGGCGGAGATCGCATCATACAAGAGGTAGATACCAAATAATATAAATCATGGTCAATGTGGTCTCCTGAACTACTTTCAATCACCTAGTGGGACAGGATAGGAATTTCCCCCCCACTAATTGTCGTTGGATTTTTAATCTGTTTTCTTGCCTCTCCCCAGAGACTACATGGCATAAAAACATAGAAACATAGAAGATAGGAGCAGGAGTAGGCCATTCGGCCCCTTGAGCCTGCTCCGCCATTCAATGCGATCATGGCTGATCATCCAAATTCAGTACCCTGTCCCTGCTTTCTCCCCATATCCCTTGATCCCCTTAGCCTTAAGAAATATATCTAACTCCTTCTTGAATATATTTAATGAATTGGCCTCAACTGCCTTGTGTGGTAGAGAATTCCACAGGTTCACCACTCTCTGGGTGAAGAAATTCTTCCTCATCTCAGTCCTAAATGGCTGACCCCTTATCCTTAGACTGTGACCCCTGGTTCTGGACTCCCCCGCCATCGGGAACAGCCTTCCTGCATCTAGTCTGTCTAGTCCTGTTAGAATTTTATAAGTTTCAATGAGATCCCCTCTCATTCTTCTAGACTCTAGCGAATATAAGCCTAATCGACATAATCTCTCTTCATATGTCTTTCCTGCCATCCCAGGTATCAGTCTGGTGAATCTTCGCTGTACTCCCTCCATGGCAAGAACATCCTTCCTCAGATAAGGTGACCAAAACTGCGCACAATACTCAAGGTGTGGTCTCACCAAGGCCCTGCACAACTGCAGCAAGACATCCTTGCTCCTGTACTCGAATCCTCTCGCTATGAAGGCCAACATGCCATTTGCCTTCTTAACCGTCTGCTGCACCTGCATGCTTACCTTCAGCAACTGGTGCACAAGGACACCCAGGTCTCGTTGCACTTCCCCTTTTCCCAATCTATTGCCGTTCAGATAATAATCTGCCCTCCTGTTTTTGCCACCGAAGTGGATAACCTCGCATTTATCCACATTAAACTGCATCTGCCATGCATCTGCCCAATCACCCAACCTGTCCAAATCATACTGGAGTTTCTCTGCATCCTCCTCACAGCACACACGCCCACCCAGCTTTGTGTCGTCTGCAAACTTGGAGATATTACATCTAGTTCTCTCATCTAGATCATTAATATATATTGTGAATAACTGGGGTCCTAGCACCGATCCCTGCGGTACCCCACTAGTCACTGCCTGCCACTCGGAAAAAGACCCGTTTATTCCAAGTCCTTGCTTCCTGTCTGCCAATCAGTTTTCTATCCAAGTCAGTACCTTACCCCAAATCCCATGTGCTTTAACTTTGCACGCTAATCTCTTATGCGGGACCTTATCGAAAGCCTTCTGAAAGTCCAAATACACTACATCCACTGGTTCTCCCTTATCTATTCTACCAGTTACATCCTCAAACAATTCCAGTAGATTAGTCAAGCATGATTTACCTTTTGTAAATCCGTGTTGACTTTGTTGATCCTGTCACTGTTTTCCAAGTGCTCTGCTATTACATCTTTTATAATGGACTCTAGCATTTTCCCCACTACCGATGTCAGGCTATAATTCCCGTTTTCGCTCTACCACCTTTTTTAAATAGTGGGGTTACATTAGCTACCCTCCAATCCATGGGAACTGTTCCAGAGTCTATAGAATTTTGGAAGATGACCAGCAATGCATCTATTATTTCTAGGGCCACTTCCTTAAGTACCCTAGGATGTAGATTATCAGGCCCTGGGGATTTATCAGCCTTCAATCCCATCAATTTCCCGAACACCATTTCCCTACAAATACTGATTTCATTCAGTTCCTCCCTCTCATTAGACCCTATGTTCCCCGACATCTCCGGGAGGTTATTTGTGTCCTCCTTTGTGAAGACAGAACCAAAGTACGTATTTAATTGGGCTGCCATTTCTTTGTTCCCCATTATAAATTCCCCTGATTCTGACTGCAAGGGGCCTACGCTTGACTTCACCAATCTTTTTCTCTTCACATATCTATCGAAGCTTTTACAGTCAGTTTTCATGTTCCCTGAAAGCTTACTCTCATACTCTATTTTCCCCCTCTTAATTAATCCCTTTGTCCTCCTTTGCTGAATCCTAAACTGCTCCCAATCCTCAGGTTTGCTGCTTTTTCTGGCCAATTTATATGTCCTCTCCTTGGATCTTATGCTATCCCTAAGTTCCCTTGTTAGCCACAGTTGAGTCACCTTTTTTGTTTTATTTTTATGCCAAACAGGGATGAACAAATTCTGTAGTTCATCCATGCGATCTCAAAATGTTTGCCATTGCCTATCTACCGTCAACCCTATAAGTAACATTCCTCAATCCATCCTAGCCAACTCGTGCCTCATACCGTCAAGTTTCCTTGATTTAAATTCAGTACCCTAGTCTCTGAGTCAACTATTCCTTCACTCTCCATCTTAATGAAGAATTCTATCATATTATGATTGCTCCTTCCCAAGGGGCCTCGCACAACAAGATTGCTAATTAATTGTTTCTCATTACATAATACCCAGTCTAAGATGGCCTGATCTCTAGTTGGTTCCTCGACATATTGGTCCAGGAAACCATCCCGTATACACTCTACATGGCACCTAGGGGGTAAGGAGTCTCTTAACATGATGCATTAGGCATCACAACTCTATGTGACAATCTAGATGGGCCAGCTGGTCTTTTCCAGTCCAATGTTTTCGTATGTTCGTAAGTGCACTTGAACGCATAAACTCACACACATAAGCAAGAACACCTGCAGTCTGCTAGACTCACAGAATTACAACCACAGACTCAAACCCATCAGTCTTAGCACATCCACCAATGCCAGACATGGGCGCACTCACAGATCCACACCTGCTTAGATTCAGAAGACACAATTTCATTTTTGCAATCATATGTTTACACTTTCAGAGGAGTTACTGAAAGTCTCTTAACTGCACAAGGCTGCACCAGGCACATACACATGAGAAGAAGGAGTTCATGGCCATCTGCCTCCCCAATCGATATTTCAGTGGAACTGCGCAGGCAAGTTGAAAGATTGTTCAGGGATGCTCTCTGCCACATCCCCATCTTTGTTTGCACCACCCCACCTTTCAGTGCCACCCATTGGGGAACATACATGACACCTACCCATATATGGACGGGCGTATTGTAAGAAGATGCAAATTAGGGAAATAATTCCTCCAATGTCTTTTCCAATTAAGTTTTTGCAACACAAAACGTAAGGGTCACCTTTTAGTCCCTGACATCCAGCATTGCTATGGCAACAAAAGGGAACTGGTCCACTTTTTCTGGTGCCAAAGCCTACACAATTGCTGACCAAGGAATGCATTGCACAGGCCGCAGCAAGTAGGTAAAACATTTTAAAAATAAATGTGCCTGTTTTGCTGAGAGGTTGCCAGCACTTTTAGCCCAGCAGCAGGCCTATGAGGCCTACTGCAGTAAACCTCCTCCTCCAATTGGGTGGGACTCTCCAGCAGAGGCGAGGGAGTTCACTTACAATATGGAAATGATTCTGATCGGAGCTCAGCTTTGTGGTAGACTGATATCCCACCCGACTGGAAATGCACCCAATAGAACTACTGCAGAGGATCTAGACTGAGGAGTTTAATTTCATCTGATCGTGCACATCTTTGTCTGTTGATAACCTGTTGATTTTAAACTGGATAATAGCTCCATTAAAATAGTGCAGGAACTAATTTTTGCAAGCATGTTAAGCAGTGAATGAGCAGAGAAAATAAAACCCCAGTGTAGCCGACATTCCGCAATTTTCCTGAGCAAATTCACACAGATACGCACAGTCGCAGTTAAACTGAACTCACTCAGACACACTCACAATGAGCTCATCCATTCACAGCTACACTGAGCTTAAGCACTCACACTCACAGTTCCATTCAGCTTATTCACCTGCACGGGGGCGATTTTGACATTTGGGCGATCAATCGGCAGAGTGCGCCAGCTGCTCACTCGTACCAGTGACGAAGAGGCAGCCGCGATCTTGACCATTAGTCGAGCTGTGAGACACCAAAATGGGCATCCCGGTCGGTGCTCACCAGCTTACATCCGCTGAATATCAAGCTACCCCACCCGCTAGCAAAGTAAGTGTGGAGAGGGGTCGAAATCGTGGGGTGGGGGGGTTGCTCCAGAGCGGCAGTGGCCCACGTTATTTTTGTAGACTCCTGCTCCTCCAGGCCACTACAATAAAAATGTTAAACCTAGCTTTGCTGGGCTCTGTCACCCATGCAACCGATCAGATCTTGCACAGTGCATTCTCCAACCAGTTCCAAAGGACTTTGGGCAGCCAGCGGTAGGCCCCATTAAAAATGTCACCAGCTGCCTCATTGAGGTTAATGGGTTGGTAAGGTTAATGACACCATTTTGAAAACATAACTGTCCCGTTAACACAAGGCAAGTTCAATTAAAATCGACCCTGCTGACTGCTAAAAATAAAGACTTGCACTTTATATAGTGCCTTTCATGACCTCAGGACCTCCCAAAGCCAGTGAAGTACTTTTTGAACTGTAGTCATTGTTGCAATGTAGGAAACGTGCAGTCAATTTGCAAACAGCAAGGTCCCAGAAACAGCAATGTGATAATGACTAAATAATCTGTTTTAGTGATGTTGGTTGAGGGATAAATATTGGCTGGGACACCGGGGAGAACTCCCCTGCTCTTCTTTGAAATAGTGCCACGGGATCTTTTACGTCCACCTGAGAGAGCAGATGGGGCCTCAGTTTAATGGTTCAGCTAAAATATGTCACCTCCATTCGTGCAGCACTCCCTCGGTACTGCACTACAGTGTCAGCCTAGATTTTGTGCCCAAGTCTCTGGAATGGGACTTGAACCCACAACCTTCTGATTCAGAGACTGACGCTTAGTCTAAGCTCATTTGTACACACATTCACAGTTACACTAAGCTTATTCACAGACACACTCAGTTAACTTCAGCTCATTCACACACTCTTACACTGAGTTTATTCTCAAACTGACAGTAACAGCAAGCTCATTCACATACATTCATAGTTACACTGAGCTCATTTACACACTCACAGTCACAGTTAACTCATTCACGCACACCCATAGTTACACTGAGCTCATTTGCACATACTTGAGAGAAGCAACACGAGGGAAAAACCTATTTGACCTCATCCTCACCAATCTACCTGTCACAGATGCATTTCTCTAGGACAGCATTGGTAGGAGTGACCAAAGCACAATCCTTGTGGAGACGAAGTCCCGTCTTCACACTGAGGACACCCTCCATCGTGTTGTGTGGCACTATCACTGTGTTAAATGGGATAGATTCAGCACAGATCTAGAAGCTCAAAACTGGGCATCCATGATGCGCTGTGGGCCAGCAGCAGCAGCAGAATTGTATTCCAGCACAATCTGTAACCTCATGGCCCGGCATATCCCTCACTCTACCGTTACCATCAAGGCAAGGGGACCAACCCTGGTTCAATAAGGAGTGTAGAAGAACATGCCAGGAGCAACACCAGGCGTACCTAAAAATGAGGTGCCAACCTGGGGAAGCTGCAACACAGGACTACATGCATGCTAAAAAGCGGAAGCAACATGCTATAGACAGGGCTAAGTGATCTCACAATCAACAGATCAGATCAAAGCTCTGCAGTCCTGCCACATCCAGTCGTGAATGGTGGTGGACAATTAAACAACTAACGGGAGAAGGAGGCTCCATGAACATTCCCATCCTCAATGATGGTGGAGCCTAGCACGTAAATGCAAACGACAAGGCTGAAGCGTTTGCAACCATCTTCAGCCAGAAGTGCCGACTGGATGATCCATCTCGGCCACCTCCTGAGGTCCCCACCATCACAGAAGCCAGTCTTCAGCCAATTTGATTCAATCCACGTGATAACAAGAAACGGCTGAGCGCAGTGGATACAGCAAAGGCTATGGGCCCCGACAACATCCTGGCTGAAGACTTGTGCTCCAGAACTAGTTGCAACTCTAACCATGCTGTTCCAGTACATCTACCTAATAAAGTGGAAAACTGCCCAAGTATGTCCTGTCTACAAAAAGCAGGGCAAATCCAAACCGGCCAATTACCACCCCATCAGTCTACTCTCAATCATCAGCAAAGTGTTGGAAGGTGTCATCGACAGTGCTATCAAGCGGCACTTACTCACCAATAAGCTGCTCACTGATGCCCAGTTTGGGTTCTGCCAGGACCACTCAGCTCCAGACCTCATTACAGTCTTGGTCCAAACATGGACAAAAGAACTGAATTCCAGAGGTGAGGTGAGAATGACTGCCCTTGACATCAAGGCAGCATTTGGTCGAGTGTAGCATGAAGGAGCCCTGGTAAAATTGAAGTCAATGGGATCAAAAGGAAAACACTCCACTGTCTGGAGTCATACCTAGCACAAAGGAAGATGGTTGCAGTTGTTGGAGGCCAATCATCTCAGCCCCAGGACATCGCTGCAGGAGTTCCTCAGGACAGTGTCCTAGGCCCAACCATATTCAGCTGCTTCATCAATGAACTTCCCTCCATCATAAGGTTAGAAGTGAGGATGTTCGCTGATGATTGCACAGTGTTCAGTTCCATTCGCAACTCCTCAAATAATGAAGAATCCGTGCCCACATGCAGCAAGACCTGGACAACATTCAGGCATGGGCTGATAAGTGGCAAGTAAAATTTGCGCCACACAAGTGCCAGGCAATGACCATCTCCAACAGGAGAGAGTCTAACCACCTCCCCTTCACATTCAATGGCATTACCATCGCCAAATCCCCCACCATCAACATCTTGGGGGTTACCATTGACCAGAAACTTAACTGAACCAGCCAGATAAACACTATGGCTACAAGAGCAGATCAGAGGCTGGGTATTCTGCAGCAAGTGACTCACCTCCTGACTCCCAAAAGCCTTTCCACCATCTACAAGGCAGAAGTCAGGAGTGTGATGGAATACTCTCCACTTGCCTGGATGAGTGCAGCTCCAACAACACTCAAGAAGCTCGACATCATCCAAGACAAAACAGCGTGCTTGATTGGCACCCCATCCACCACCTTAAACATTCACTCCCTCCACCACTGGCGTACCGTGGCTGCAGTGTGTACCATCTGCAAGATGCACTGCAGCAACTCACCAAGGCTTCTTCGGCGGCAGCTCCCAAACAAGGATAAGGGCAGCAGGCCCATGGGAACACCACCACCTCCAAGTTCCCCTCTAAGTCACACACCATCCTGAATTGGAAATATATCACCATTCCATCATTGTCACTGGGTCCAAATCCTGGAATTCCCTCCCTAACAGCATTGTACCTTCACTACACAGACTGCAGCAGTTCAAGAAGGTGGCTCACCACCACCTTCTCAAGGGCAACTAGGGATGGGCAATAAATTCCGGCCTCGCCAGTAACGCCCACATCCCGTGAATGAATAAAAAAAATATACCCAAAATACACCCATAGTTACACTGAGCTCATTCACACACACACTCACAGCTACCATGTGTGCATTCATGCACACTCACAGTTACAGTGTGCTCATTCACACACTTAGTTAAACTGACCTCATTCACTTAAATTCCATTGCACACTCACAGTTATCGTGTGCTCATACACACCCACAGTTAAGCTGAGCTAATTCACACACACTTACACTAAGCTAATTTACACTAAATTGCACTTATATTTGCACACAATCACAACTACATTATTTGCACACAGTTACATTGAGTTTACTAACATACATACAGTTGCACTCAGCTCATATGCGCACACTCACAGCTACATTGATGTTAACACATACACAGTTCCACTGATTATATTTGCACATACACACTGATGCTCACAATTACACTGTGCTCATTCACACAAGCTTCCACTCATCATTACACGGATGAATCACACAAATTCACAGTTAGACTCGGTTTATTGACACACACATTGGTGCAGCTTCACACCAACACTAACATGATAGTGCAAATGCAGCCATGTGGGACATTGTAGGATTAGTAGTTGGGGCAAAATCTATGTCAACATTCAAGATTAGATTGGATAGGTGGATGAAGGGAAAGTGGATAAAGGGATATGGGAACATGACAGATAAATGTAATTAGAACCATTTGCTTGCGTGGAGGGTAAATGTTGACACCAACTGGCTGGGCCGAATGGCCTGATTCCACGTTGTAACTTCTATGTATTTCTATGAATCTAGAGTCAGGACCCAACGAGACACTGAAACAAAGTGAAGTGAAACTCCCTGGAGGAGGCAGTGTCACTCAGCTTGGCTTGGCAGTCAGTTCCGGAGTTAGTTTACACCTGATTTACGCTCCACAAATTTTTTGGTGCAAAGCCAAACCTACTTTGCAATAATGCTAAACTTGTTAAGATACACAGTTGCACACAGATATGAACTAAGCTGGTTTCTCACAGTTATACTGAGCTCACTGACAATAACACCGACCTCCCTCACACCCTCTCACTTAATGCCGGATAGATTGAGTGAACGAGGTGTGGAAAGGCTCACAGGCTGCATTAGTGGCCGGTTCTTTTATACTGTATGTAGTAAGCTAGTATAGTATAGCAGGCTAACCGCACCTATAGATATCGAGTGAAACATGCAGGTTATCAACCGGGACATGGTTAAACCCAAATATTGCAGCTTAATGACATTACATATGTGCAAACAAGGGGAGATGTTGGGCGGCTGGACAGTGCCCCCCACTGCCCCTGACTCTGGGGCGGTTGGTGCCTTTCGCTGATTTTTGGAGCTGCTGAAGCCAAGCCAAGATACTTTTCAAGGCGAATCACACGGATATACAAACTGCTTTGCCGACCGGAGAATGGGACAGCCCAAAAGTCTTGGTGACCCGGCTGATGCGACCACTGGGGATAGAAGGCAGAGCGCTCTCAATTGTTTAATAGAACGTGTGTAAATGGACGGGAGCGAGAGAGCCGGAGAGAACTTCCAAACGATGCTCTCCGAAAAAGAATGGTACTCGGAGCCGCAGGGAGACGACACACACACTTCTCTCTCAGGCACATAGCATAACGCACAAAGCAGGGGTCCAGAAGTATATTCACAAAACATACCTGCATTCCCGGCGGAAGCATTAATAGTGTATCATTTGCATAAACACACTAACAGGAAAATCAGTGTTACACAACATTGACAGATGCCCAACAAATAAGTGAGCACTTGTTTCTAGATAAATGAGTTGGTGTGCACGATGCACACATACAGCAGAATCACTTTCCCAGACAAGTGGGGTCAGAGGCAAGCCTTCCAGTTAAGTGATTAATCAGGTAAGGATATACAGTAGTCACATTGTCAAGTATGTGCGAGACATCCATACAGGCAGGTACGATGTATTTAGACTCAAGTCATAGAATCATAGAATCACACAGCACAGAAGCAGGCCATTCGGCCCATCGTGCCTGTGCCAGCTCTTTGAAAGAGCTATCCAATTAGTTCCACTCTCCTGCTCTTTCCCCCTGGACCTGCAATGTTTTCCTCAGATAAAGACGCACAGACAAAGAGCCTATATTCGTCCGTTCGGCGCACTCGGGTAAGCCCAGAAACAAATATGTGGATTTACAACACACACAGATATATACACACACACATATACACATACATATACAGACACATGTACACATATATACACATACACACCACACTCATACACTCACACACACACACACACACATATACACAGGTTCACCAGACTGATTCCAGGTTCACCAGACTGATTCCTGGGATGGGGAGTTTGTCCTATGAGAGAGATTGAGTAGACTAGGCCTATATTCTCTGGAGTTTAGAAGAATGAGAGGTGATCTCATTGAAACATACAAAAGTCTTACAGGCTTTGACAGGGTAGATGCAGGGAGGATGTTTCCCCTGGCTGGGGAGTCTAGAACCAGGGGCTACAGTCTCAGAATAAGGGGTTGGCCATTTAAGACTGAGATGAGGAGAAATGTCTTCACTCAGAGGGTGGTGAATCTTTGGAATTCTCTACCCCAGAGGGCTGTGGAGGCTCAGTCGTTGAGTATATTCAAGACAGAGATCGATAGATTTTTGGATATTAAGGGAATCAAGGGATATGGGGATAGTGCAGGAAAGTAGAGTTGAGGTACATCAGCCATGGTCTTAATGAATGGCGGAGCAGGCTCGAGGGGCCAAATGGCCTACTCCTGCTCCTATTTCTTATGTTCTTACGTACACTCACACACACACACACACACACACACACATATACACACACACAAACACACAAACACACACACCTGCAGGCAAACCTGGGGGAATCCATGTAACCAGGCAGCTGATCTTACAGCACCGAGTGAGATATAAATATCCAGTTTGTAAATTACGGGAAATAGGAGAATAAGCAAATACAATAATTAGACATTCGCACGTTGGTTTGCCAGATCAACCGTATAAGCGCAAATAATGGAGTCACCTGGTCTACCCGCCTTGACCCACAGGACGGAAAGTTCACGAACTATAAGTCTTCACACATCCATCTGCAAACCCACCCATACACAGAGGCAGCTAAAATGGAAAGAAGATTGGTGTTTAGGCACACGAGCGGTTAAATAGATTGAGCAAAGGAAGCTGAATTAGTGGAGTGGAGGTAACGAAATCGTTTGTTGGATATAGGACATACACTTGGAGTCTGCGCAGAGACATTCCCAGACGCAAAGAACTAGATAAGTGAGTGATAAAGCAGGGGCAAAACTTGTGGAGCTAAGAAGGCAAATTGAAGCGGTTGTCCATACACTGAACAGAGACAGCGAGCGCACATTGCACATATAGAGAAACATCCAGACATTTAATAGACGCACACATTTTTGACAATCACAAGTGACTTTCCAAAAATATGCACCACTTCCATAATTCTAAGGACATATATGTATGACATATTATGTACCTATCTGTCCACGTTATTATCCAGTAATGCATGTTTCTATTTACACATGCTAGCATCTATCGAAATGACATACAGCTAATGTGTGCCTTAGACCTGCCTAAATAGGTACTATTTCAAAACACGACTACATAAAATGGAACTATTAGAGCCCTGAACCCAATGCACTGGCAGCGTAAGTGCTGAAATGTACTGTAATGTTTAACACTTCAATTTGTTGATGTATTATGCATTATCTAACATGACTCCTGCAATATGGACCTGGCCGTTTCTGTACAGGCAGCTCCGAGTTCCCGTTTGATATCTGAATTAAATATGTGGCTGCAGACTGCTGTGAATTTGTTCTTTCCGTAAAATTAAGCGTATGAAGAATGAGAGTTAATTATTTTACCGTAACTTATTAGCAGACCAGGCGGGCGATATTGTCACATTTTGGACGATTGTCACCAAGTAGTTAAGACTAATCCAGAGACACCGTTCATAATTTGTAAACTGATCTATGGATAGTAGTCTGAATATATATTCGTGGAGATATGTCGACTGCACATCAACTAAAAACATAAAAAGGTTATTACTTATCAATAAATTGCATCAGGTTTTGGATGCACTTATAATAAAAGTACTTCACTATTTAGCTGGTCAGTGTCTAGATCTACGTTTAAATTATGGAGCGCTCGCTTCCTAATGTTGAGGCTCGCGCGCACGGGTACACACCTACACATCGCTATATAGATAGACTAAAACAAAATGATCTGGGGAATTTCAACAATCAAAGAATTTATTATACTCCAAAGTTTAAATATAGTTATCTTTTCATTTAAAAATTGCGTTGGTAGAAGTCTCATATAATTTCGCGCTGTTTCAATGTAATTAAATATTTTTGAATTAATTATTATATTTATGAAATTGAAATTAAAATGGGAGAAATAGCACTCGTTTATTTTAATTATTTTACAGCAACGGCCGATAGCTGATGTGTGTGCGATTCGCATACGATTAATATCAGGAGCCGAAGTTACAAGCATCTAATCAAAACAATCAGGAAACTTGGCAATTAATGATGAACCGATGTACTAATCATTATATCACCCTGCTGAGAATGTCAATGGAATGATGATGTTATATCGGTTATGACCGCAAATACGGATCTGACAATAACATTTATAGTCACCACTTGGAAATGGTCCAGTATTCACAAACTAATCTTCAATTACACACAAGCGAAATGAATTAAAGGAAAAACGGCCTGTCTTTGAGGAGCACTAGCAGTTACAGAAATATGAATCCCACAGTTTAAACTACAATCTACAAAGACCTGTTTAATTCCACCTAATCCACAAAAAGAATGAGAAGTTTTAAAACGTTCTGAAGATGTCTCAAACAGAGCGAATATTCTGTCAATTTTCTTCATTTAAATGAAGATGAATTAATTAATCTGTTGTTGCCGCCTTTGCATGTCTGGGACTCACAATCATCCTGGAAAGGCCATGATCCCATCTGCCTATGACAACAAATCAAAGTTCAAACGGGCGGCTTATGTGGCAGTTGATCCTGTATCATAGTCTTTCGTGATCCTTCAATTACTATTTAATAGAATTACAGTTTTAAATCCAAATAGTCTTAAAGAATGTTTTTATCAGTAAAGAGTGAGCATAACAGCGAAACAAGAACCGAATGTATCGTGTAGTGGAGTGAAAGAAACCTACTGACAGCTCACGCAGCTCCTGACGTCTAATGCTCAAATGTATTACCACACGTTTTGCTATGTTAATTACTTGGCTTCAATCAACGCATACTTTGTAAAAAATGCTATTCGTTTCTTAATTTTTGAATAAAGGTACTTCTGCGATTTACACAGAACAGGTGCAATGCTGGTGTCCACAGAAGAAAATTCTAGATTCCTGAAGTGTGACTTTTTTAAATGTCCTGAATTTTCACTCACAGAATCACATCGTTTAAGAAATTCAGAACTTCTCTAAAAACATGTGAAATATACACCACTTGAGGATTAGACCTGGAAAAACCGGGATAAGACGGCAAACATTAAGCAATTAAAAGTATAGAACGCTGGCGCGGACGCTAGCTGAGAAGTAGGTTAGAGTTGGAAATAAGGAAGTGACACCTCTTTTGACAAACTGAAGTTTTCTTATGACACTATATTACATCCCACTAAATAGTATTTTTATTTTTTATTCAAACGCTGATTTAGAGGGGAAGTTACGGAGTCTTGGGGTATCATGAATAGTTTTAGCTACCAGTGTCCCACGCATTTTTAAATTGAATAGCTAAAAGCTCAAACTCCCAGCGATGTAATACGAATATTAGGTAAGCTGGACAAATACGATCGAGTAATGTGAATTTCAAGTTGCATTTAATGTGAATCTAAAGCTATATTAAAGCGTTTATTCTAATAACACAAGGTAATTTATTTCTAAAATAAAACAAATGAAAGGTCACTCGTAAATTGCTTCCTTAGACATTAAAGGAGATTCCATTGCCCACACCTGAATTCCTTAATGTGAACAACCCGCATTTCAATAAAAAAAATACCAGAATATGTAGAGTTCTAATGTCCGCCGGCAAGGCACCAGATAGATGTGGGACTTTCTTGGTGCCTCGCCATCCTCCCTTTTCAATACCTGAGCGGTCTTATTTCCCTCATTGCTCACGCCACAACCATATACCGACTAAGTCAATGTAAACAAAATAATCTAATGCAAAGTTTTATTGTGGCAACCTTTTATTAATTATTATCCATAAGCATACAAAAATGATAATTTATAAAGTAAACATTGCACTAGGGTAGGACAAAAAAATGAGGTGTTGTTTAGGAGCAAGGTTATGGGACTATATCCTACCTTTATGTTTCTCCCCGTTCTCCTAGACAGTCTCTGACTGTCCGCCTTTTTTCGAAATCAGTCCGAGTGCAGCACAGTGCTGGAACAAGAACTGCATGAATACACACGAATAAAAAAAAACTTCTGCTCTGCTAAACAGCCAAATCAGTCTAAGATCAGAACAGGCCACGTCCATAGCTGAACTAGTTTTTTTTCCTTGGGGCCACCGCATTATAGCCTGCCTGAATGCAAGCTGAATTCATCTCAGTAAATAGATTAATCTCCCATTAATCGATGTGATCATGAGGGCCATTAGTTTCTGAAAATAATGTGTATGTATATATTTGTTTGACATTAATTCTGCTTATATGTGAGGTTTGTGTATTTTTGTGGGCTACTTGGTATAAACCAGCACTGGGGACCTGGAGTAAATGCGCTCTCGTATATGTAGAAAATGCCCACGTTGTAGTCTTTTTGAAACATCCTTTTAATGGCATGTCATATTTAACGGTTTCATGGCCCAAACTGTGTACTTGGATACAGATAGACAGCAGCTGTAATGCCCTCACTGTGCTTCTTGTGTGATTCGGTGCATTTGGCATATTAGCGCCCGAGTGGAATATCAAAGTCAAATACAGCCCATGCCATCTGTTTGACTTGTATCTCACGCCGAAGGCTTGAGCATTGATGAATAAATGCTCATCGGCTTTAGATTAATTTCATCTTAATCAACAACTAGGCTTGTCATGGATAATAAACTAATGGAGGTCTGAAGAAGACCCATCGATAATAATCGGTAATGGGGAACCAGAGGTAAGCTGCCCTGGCTTGGTGTTTGTGATAGGCCATATCTTTCCGGGGCAGAAGGATTTAGCGAGTCAGAAAGCTTAAATTCAGATTTTCAGAGATTTACGTCTCAATCTACTACCCAAGAACAAAACAAATCCCAAATCAGTAGACTTCCTCTATCAAAATGCCAATTTCTTAAATAAAGCGCCCTAAGATTCCTATTGAAAAAAATATTTTTTAAAAGACATATATTGCCAACGCTACCACTTTAAAGCTACATACCATTATTTCAAGGAGATTTCACTAATAAGTGTATGTTATCTCTCCTTGCCTGACACGATTTGTTCTGGCAGCTGAGCTCAGCTCACTCTTTGAAAGTAACACGCTGAGAGCGCGCATGCTCGCGGCCTCTCCGCGGAGCCGCACGCTGCTTCCTTCCTGCAGACCCAGCTCCAGGAAAATTCCGGTTCCACGTTTTACTCTTTCTCTCTCTGTCCTCAATCAACAAAATCTCCCCGACATTTGTGCAGGATTTCAAGCAGAAGATACAGTCAGTTTTGTATGGCTTTTTTTTGTCCCTCCGCCCCCCCCCCCCCCCCCGTGTGGTATATTCAATGTAAAAGAAAACTGCCGGAGGTTCAAATCTGAATCAATTGAAAAAGTGTTTATATAGATTTCTAAATTGTATTTCATCATGAATAATATTCACAGCTGCACATATATTACAATTCCAACCTTTTAAAACAACAGTACTTGTCCAACCAAGTATTATTACAGAGCAACAAACGTGGAAAACCCTTTAAATGATGCATGCACCTATCTATACTGCAGGTATAGTTTAGAGCTGTCCCAATGTACTTGACTGGTTTGACTTGGGGATTACCCAAACACTTAGAACTGCATCCCTTTGGTAAATTACACTTTGTTGTGTTCAAAATAAAATTGTAAAAAAAAATTCAGCACATATAACGAAGGCGATATAAAATCCCAAACTTTAGAAACACAATATGGCATTTTTTATTATTTAATCAAAAGATCGTTTCACTTTTTAAGTGTGTTTCTACCCAGATGAGTTTCCATAGAAAATCCTGTAGAAATAGAGATCCGCTGTGGAAAGATTGTGTTCCTCGCACACACAAAAAACAACAGTTCAAAAAGATTCAATAATCACCCATTAGCGCGCAGCGAAACACATCGCTGCCAAGTTGTTAAAAAGGTTGGAGTGAACGCATTAACTTTACATGAAAAAAGAAATCATCGCTCATCAAGGCTAATAGTTCTTTGTTTTCAGTCGCAGTTATAATAATAAAAATAAATAATAATTACAATCATTACAACATGAGAAAAACAGAAATCCACTCCAGTCATGGTTAAGGTAACAAGAAAACAGTGCGCCCGAGCTCGCCCCCAGTAAAGATTCATACCCTTGGAAAGCATCTTGATCTAGTGCCTTCCATTGCTTTTGTGTCTGTGTGTTTTAGTGAGATTTATTGCAATTTTATCTATCTATTTATATAATATATATGTATGTATATACCTGGATACATAATGAGATTAATCAATGTTTATATCTCGAGGAAAGTGCAAAAACTTTCAATCGTTTTGGTCGTGCTTGTTAGTTTCTGCAGTTAGCAGTTGGATCTCATTTAAATCTCGTTTTAGTTGCCAGAAAACACGTCACGGAATTTCTCAATCAGTTATCCAAAGCACACAGGGATAGATTTCAAAAACTTCACAAGTGAAAACAAGTTCAGGGCTCAGTTCTATTTTTAATTCACGCTTGAATTAACAGCTCGGGGCAATGAACGACATTAGTGCAAAGGTGCTGGCGGTGGACTGTTAGTCATGCAAATAAAGACTTCTTTCAACACTTTACAATGAACTTAAGATTCACGGGGAGGAGCTGTAATATGATTAGCTGATTAAACGGCGAGTCCTCGTATTTACTGTTTGCATTTGCCGCCATAAATATGAGGAAGTTAGTGTCTCAAACCCAATTTCTTGTACAATTAGTTTATCACTCGCTGCAAACATGTTCCTCGGAATGTGGTTACCGTGTGAAATAGCCTACTTAAATAAAACGCAAGTACAGTTTTTTTTCTGATCATTGAAACCACTTTCAAAAATGCGTGATATGTTTGGTTAACATTTTCAAATTAAAAAAAACATTTTTTTTCAAAATCCAGAATGAAAAGATAAAAGCCCTCAATACGTATTCCTTTCCACATAGGCATTCCCCGTGAACTCCGTGCCTCGTGTTATAGATTCTGTGGACAAGTATGTTGAACCATTCAAAGTAACTTTGCAGAGAAAGACACAATAAGCCACCAGGTATAGGAAAACGGAATACTATATTTTGATTTAGAAAGTTTTTTTTTACATATAGATAAACACGCAGTTGAAGAAACAGTGACTAGTAAGCGCCCTACATGAACTCGGGAGATATAATAGAACTTCGTACTTGCTGAAGATACTCAAAATAGCACTTTGCATAAAATTACATCGCACTAGATTTATCTAGCTGGATATCACCCCCACCCTCCCCACTTTCTTAAGAACCTAGTACTTTCGTCAGACGTTGGACACAATATGCAAGAACACTGAGTCTGTGATCGAGATAGATAGAGAAAGAAAGAGAGAGAGAAAAAAGAGCAATATCATATACAGGCATTTCTACACATATATTACAAACTGGGAGGATGATCGCGTCATTAGATATACATAATTCATATAAAATTTTGAAATAAAAAATAAAAATCTGTTACAGTCATAACTATTCTTCCACATAACCAGTACCCACACAGGCAGTAACAGAAGTGTAGAAAAAGGTGCTTACGAAAAATGATTGTCTGCGGAACAGAAAAACGATTGCAGCTTGGCTTCGGGGGTCTGACCAGCACTCGGACTATAGAGAGCAACAAAGGCGACGAAGATTCTCTCATTCCCTCTTCATTGCAGTTCCTTGTAAAAAATATTAACGTAGATTATTATTTCCCCAGATATAAAATACATCATGCAAGTCGGGTGCCTCCATGGAAAGCGCTGGATCAGACGTGCTTGTCCTAGATTTGTTTGTTTTTTGAACTGTCACTTTTTTTTCTTCTCGAATGTGTTTTTGTTTCTCTCTTTTTAAAAATTTTCATTAAATGTCTTTTTTTGTTTTAAATCTCAGGTCCATATTCCTTTGTGAATGTATTAAGAGTTTTTTTGTATCATACATCACATTCACTGTCGCTGGAGGTTACCGATAGGATGGATGTGGCCGTCTCGGCTCGCTCTGTCATGCTCGACACGCTGGTAGTAGGGCTGGCGGCTGTGGACGGAGATTCCGCCGCGCTGTGAGCAGTGCAGCCCGGCTCCGATAGCGTACAAACCCCGCTCTGTCCTACTGCCTGATGCTGCAGCCTGTCCGGGACAAACAACAAGGAGGGAGGGGGAAGTGGGGGGACAAATAAAAAGAACGCAATCAGTAAATATTCCTCATGGGTCCATATTTTTGCAGAGCAAGAAATCCAAAGCATAAAGTTATTGAAAATCACTTTAAACCTTGTGCTGATATAAATCTAAATATCTTTCAATTCACAGTATCTTTTTAAACATTATATTCACTAGAGGGTCCAGAGGCACCAATAATTAAAAAAAATACAATACACGAAAATGTTATTATTTAGAATTTGGTTGATGCTTGCATATCAGATCCGACCACTGAATTGCTATGTTGCAATTTGTTTGTCAGTTTCAGTTAACATAATGTTTAAAAACTGACCAAAACGAGATGTATTTAGTTGTAAACAATTGCACTCTCTTGTGTCTTAAAGGTTAGCGTGCGTTTCATTGTATCGCTGCTTAGGAAAGTGTTTCTCGAAAGATAAGTTTTAATACGGTCTTACATGTGTATATAATCGCAAGCCGCTTGCTTAAATGATGTTTCAAGTTATGCCCACATTCCGTATTTAAGCTGTACTCTTTCAGTAATTAATATTTATAATGTCAACTTGAAATGTTTAGAGGGACTTTGAAGGTTAGCAAATATGTTTATTTTGGATTTAGAGATATTGCTATAGTCTTCAAAGCAAATAGTGTCCTGAATTGGTTTGAATGTCCGCCTTCTTTGTTTTGCTGGAAGAGTTAATATATATTTAAAATATTGAGATGAGTTCCCAATAACTTTTAAGAAGCAGAAAGTAGTATTACCATCTCATTGGCACGTATATTTCAGTCAAATTACCCAAAACAAGGACGCTCGTTGTCCTGGACTGGGATGGCAACGTATTTCATGTGGGATTTCTCATTCCACAGTGTAAAACGTACTGTGGTTTTAAATCTTTCACACGAGTGCTGTTCTTGTTTATCTTTATTTATCTCATTTCAAATGTGTTTATTTTAGTTTGGGAGTAAGCAATCGTTGGCTTGTGTATCTGTTTACTTAAGTTAGAAATTACCGCATTCTCCCGAAAGTTACACATTCACAGTCTCTGATAGTTTGATCTCTCCTGACTATAAATTAAATTACTGCATAAAACCACATGGATGAGGGGCTATTATTTGTCCATTGGCATCAGTAGCAAACTTAAAATATGTTTCTAAATCAAAAACATTTAACTTATTTGTGTTGGATTTGATCCAAATGTTTAAATCATGTTATATTTCACTATAGGAACATAAGTATCGTTTTCTTTAATTGTTTACAGTAAATTTTACAACTAATTACGGACTGTCTTTAAAAGCAGCCCTTACTCAAGTAGGCATTATTTTACTAAAGCCTTTAATAGTTTTTATTTTCATAAAATTGCAGTTGCCAGTTGTTATAATATTTTTGCTGTTAGACCTGGGGCATCAGTGTAGTTAGTTGTGATCCTGTTTTACAACTGATAATTGCATTATTTAACTAAACCCGTCTCGTCACTTATTCCCAATTCTGACTATTACATTGTGATTTTGTTCATTTGCTGAACTGCTTAAAAAGTTTGCCTTGCGATTCCATTTTGCTCCAGCTATTACCCAGGATGAACATAATATTATTTTATTTAAATAAAAAAAAATTCGCTGTGTACTTTAAAAATAGCATTTCTCTTATGACTTTGTTTACTGTGTTTTAATAAAGACGTGCTGGGTCTCTGAAACATTATTTAGATGTTAATTTGTCTAGCTGGAGAGAAGGAACCTGGAATAAAACAACGAACCTGTTTTTGGCGGCTGCCGCTCTGTCTCTCTGCCTACGGTTTTTAAACCAATTCCCCACTTGTGTCGGGGTCAGGCCGGTTGCCTGGGCCAGTTCCCTTTTTTTGGAAGGGTTTGGGTATGGGTCCTGCAAGTACCACTCTCGTAACAAGCTGCGTGTCCTCTCCTTGAAACAGTGGGTTTTTTGCTCGCCGTCCCAGATGGTCCGGGGCAGGGGGAACTTCTTGCGGACGCGGTACTTATCGACCGGCCCCAGGGGGCGACCCCTTAACTTCTCGGCCTCCTGGTAGTGCGCTTCGAGCCACATCGCCTGCAGCTTGCCGTGGGACTCCTTGGTGAACTTGTGGTTCTCCAGGATGTGATACAAGTCTCGGAAGTTGCCCGTGTGGAAGGCCACTACGGCCCGGGCTCTGAGGATCGATTCGTGTTTGTTGATCGCCTCGCATGCCCCCGGTGCCACAGGTAAAGACCAGAGAAACCGTCCCAATCTCTCGATGTCTCCCGTCTCCTCCAGCGTCTCGCAAACGCTGGCCACTTGTTCCGGAGTGAAATTGATGGTCGGTAGCTGGAACATTGACAACTCTTCTTGGGGCCGGGAGCTGGCTAAGAGGAGAAAAGCGCGCTCGGCTGAGTTTGGTAGGAAAGGAAGGGCGCTGCAAAGCTCGAGCTGGGACCTGAACACCATGGACTGACCTGATGATTTTAAAAAACACAAAAACGTGTCAGATGCAACGAAATCGACTAATGTCACACTCCCTCATATTATATCCCCAAAATACTGTGTGGAGCGCTGATTTTTTTTCCGCTTTTTCTATTGGTCTTGGCGGTGTCGTTGTACCGTTGCCATGGCGCCGCTGTCAATCAATGTCAAGCGTGCCAATCAACCAGCAGAACGTAGAGGCTTTCACCACTTTCGGGCTGCGTGGGGGTTATCTGAAATAAATCTCAACATCGCCCACCTACCTCTCGAAAAGTTCAAATGTGAAAGCCTCGGCGCACATATTTGCTGAATGGGATGAGTAATTAGAGGGTGGAAATATTACCGCGATCTTAACGAGCCTCGTTAAGGCTGCAAGATAGGGGGAAAGTAAATGGGACAGCCTAAAACACACGCTGGAATCGAGGGCTCCTCACTGAGACAGTTTACACATGATTTGCACGTAGTTTCACTTCATTCTGCGGGTATGAGCATTAATAGTGCTGGGGAATAAAAGAAAAAATGAGATCATTAGACCCATCCTCATGTCATGGCTCTGTCTGTAGAAGGAGATTCTTTAATCTGCCTTTAGCACTGCGCTTTCTACGTGCTCATAACTCTTTTTAATTAATGGCGCAACTGCCAACCCGAAGCCCGGTTTAACTGGATCAGGCAATGATAATACTGTACATTGTTATGGCATTGAGTGTGGATCATTGCAGCTTGAGTTAAGGACTTCGCGCAGATAGGGCTATTTGGGAATCCATGGACCGGATGTGGATAGTCCGCAGGTAGAAGTTATATACTGCATTAGAAAACTCTTTCATTTTGAATCTTGAAGTTGCTGGAATCATGCTTTGTGTTTTTAATGCTATTTATTCGATCGGTACTGGCGCCAGGAGTTCTACTGGCCGTTGCTACCGCGCAACTATATTTTACGATTAGGTATGTTTGCCTTTAAGAAGGGTTTAATCAGCATCTTGAGCTGGTAGCTCTTTTGTTTGGCTTCTGTAACTATGGAAGTGTGATTTACAAAGATTTGTACGGGTCATGGATGTCTTTCCAGCCTTACTGTGTATATTTAGACAGGACTTTGCTTGGTGTTAAAAAGTGTATATTTTGAATGGGTTCACACACAGTAGCGAACAATACGGACATTGTACCGGATTGTACAACGCGTATTGAAACGCAGCATCCAGACTTCAACTAATCTGCCCTCAATAAAGCTGAAATAATTATCCTAAGCCGCCTTTCTACGGGGGAAAAAAATCATTGAGGAATTCAAAACTTTTTTTTAGCTCTCTTCCACATTCCAATGCAGATCGGAGGAAACGCGAGGTGTACGGTTATGAGCCCAATCTGCTTTCCAAACTCCAATGAAAAAAGATATTGCAATTAAAAGGGGAAACAGAGAGCGAATTTGCCTTGCACAAAGATAATAACGCTAATGGGTGGTATGGGTTCTTTAGTGGACTGCAAACTGTTTGCGCTCCTGTCATAGCGCACTCCGCATGAAGTAATTCCAAGTGGCACATGAATAGGTCCAGTTGGGAAGGTTGTTCAACTGGAAACAGCGATGCTGTATTACACATTCGCTGTAGATTTCTATTAAAAAGTATCATCAACGCCCATTTAAATACCCTAAATTGTTTCATTCAGAGAAAACACAAGAGGAGAGGCGAGCTTCTAGCAGCATAATCTCTACTTTTATAATCACTTTAATTTTCGTTCATTGCTTCACAAAACAAAGGGGAAAAAAGGAAGTTTGGGGAAATGTTTCTAACATGCTGAATTATTATCCCTGTAGATTAACCCTGTGAGGTCCTCGGTAATCCGTACTTATTTATTTATTTGTTTGTTTCAGGCATGTAGGAAGCTTCAGATTTTCCGCCCGCTAAAGGAGACACCTTAAAAAGAAGGATTCGTTGTAAATTGTATCATACAGTCTTATGAGCAACCAGCAATGTATCTGAACATAAATCGGTTTTAATGGTAGGTGGCTAAAATTTATTTTCTGTTCTGCGCAAAAAAAGTCGAAAAGGTGAAAATGTACATTAAATTCTCTCTGTCTCTCTCTATATATAATATATACATATGCAGGTGCTAAGAATAAAAGCAACGATGTACGTGGTTGTCAGAGCCTGTTCGAGACACATTCACATAGTAAAGCTACAAGCACATAATTATTCGCCCAATCTTTGTGTGAAGAGTACAGGGTGTAAATGGCTTTTTAATGACGGCAGCTGGCCGCTGCTGTTTGCAGCAATGACCGTCAATGAAACGGCTTCATTCAAAGCTCTGAGCCCTGTCCGGCTCACGTAACTGTAACCTCCCAAAAAGAAAGCAACATAAAAGTTTCACAATTATTAAGAAACGCAGCAATTAGACAAAGTGACAAATCAGCATCCGAAAGGGTGTACGAGCGGTGAAAAGGTCCTGGACTCTTTCCCCGGAGAAGCCTTTCATGCTCCTGTAAGTTTCTGTTCTATGAGAATTATTTCCGTTTTTGTTGCGGTCACTGTGTCTTACTGCTTTGCACTTTGCATAACGTATGATTAAAGTTGAATTGTGAATGTTCGCAAACCATTTTCAGCAAGGTAATAACTGGTTAACATGGAACGTTAAAGTCCAGCGTTGCTTGATCAACCGTGAAAGTTTACACAGCTAAAGGAACGGAAGTGTGGGTATCTCAATATAATTTTGAATCTATGTCTTTAAAATAACTATTTCATGAGTTAAAACAGTTCAGTCGGATGACATAACTTAGAATGTGTTGAATAATAATAACATTGTGATAAAGATTGAACTTCTATTTTGTTCTCTCTTTCACTGATCCAATTGTATTGCCTTCGGAGACTTGTTAGTTACCTCATGCAAGGTGGGGAATTGGCTTATTCATTATTTATTATTTTTGGTATTGTTATGTCGCCATTGTCGGTATTGATGTAGCAAATACGATTCGACCCTTTACTTTCGCTTTTGTTCAGTTTTGTTTGGTGTTACTTGTTAAATTTCCAATTTGTTTTGTATCCTCTGCTACTGTTTCCTTTACTCTTTCCTCCTGCATTGACCTTGTCTCTTTAAGGTGGCTGGTTAAATGTGAGCTCCGCTGGGCCTGTGTCGCCTGACGCTATATTCACTGCCAAGACGGGGCGCAAACAGCTCAGATTTATCCACTGCCAGCACAGTCTGCCCTTAATCCTCGGTGCTGAAACGAATTACTTGTATGATTTTATTTAGTTTTGCTTGCAATATTGATTGTATTGTATCTGATACATTCATATTAGCCGCATCGTGGATTAGCTGTTTGAATTAACTGTATGTGTGCTATTTGGTTATAAACAATGCCTTTTAGATTTAAAGCTATAGCGTTCCCCTTTAGTGCCCTGGCTTTATCAATTTCGCAGATAAATCAGGGTCACGTTTGCACTTTAGATAGTTTAAAAGCAAGCAGCTAAATAATAACTCGCTCAAAGGCAATTACAATTATTTGAAAATGAAAATGGAAACAATTGGGGAAAATTTGAATCCCTCTAAAAATAAATATCAATATACCTGAAATATACTGCAGAAAATGGTAGCACAACTTAAATATATGTTAAAACTAAAAACATAGATGATATTGATCAACTGGCGCTATTAAATATTTATTTAATAGAACGTTTAAATGCGTTTTATTAATACTTATTTCACGTAACCGGGAAACATGTCATCTATTTAAATACATTATATATGTTTGCTCTTTCAGTCCGTGTATCTTTCTACGTATAAGGCAGTAAACGTTAAAAGGTAGAGGTATTAATAGCATAGTGTAACTCACTGAAAGGTAAGCAATATGTTCATAAAAGCGGGGTCCATAAAATGCAACAATTTATTATGAAGTGTAGACTATTTTCCCCTCCCAGCTCACTCTGCGCCAGTATTATTGTGATTCCAGTAAGATTCAACAGATAATGGATTAACATAAAATGTAATAGATCATTTTCCTTAATTTATGACTTGAGTGGAATAAGTTTCAATTTGAAGTCGCTCTCGCCGACCTGAAGTGAATAGAAAGGCTGCAAAGTTTCAACCACATAACTGCACAACTATTCAAACTTGACTAACCCTTTTCCTATCAACGTATCATTGTTGAAGGACCTGTATATGAATATCACAAATGTGTTCGCCTTCTCAAAGTTTCGCATTGAAAAAATTGTAATAGTTGGAACAATTATCCGGCCAATTTATTTAGCGAACAGGTTGGAAAGAATGAGTGACTTGCTCTGTAAAACTTAAAAAAAAAATAATGCGGAGATATTTACGCTTTGAATTTTAATATGTTGATAGTCTATTCTTGACATTTAAGAACGTAAACACGGAAATGATAAGTAGATAAAAGGAAAGATTTACTCTTGCAGTTTCAACAATTGTATTTACAATCGACTGGTCTTTTCCCACCTCAGAGTTGGATGGGCAATTTGTGGCGAGAAAGGCGACAGGTATCAAAATGTTGAAAAACTTCCTACTCTGTTAGTAGGGACATTTGAAATTTCTTGCCAGTCATTTTCCTTGTGGCGCTCATTAAGTATACATTCTGCAAGGGACAGAGTGTTACAGGAGGACTGTCCAAACAGGAGATTTGCACGCCTTGTTAGCGATATTTAATGAGGTCGCCCCATAGACAAGAAATAAAGGCGCCTTACCGTAGATTTACCTTATGTCAACTCGTTACTTCTAATGAATTGAACAAAGATGTGAGTCCAAGCCCAGCAAACTTAGCAGTTTTTTTGTGGTGATGGGGGTGGGAGTGGTTGGGGGGTGAAGTTGTTGGGAGGAGGAGGGAGAGAAGGGTAAATGCCGGGCTTCCTGCTACCGGGTTATGTGTGTATGTGTCAAAACGAATTAGTTACAGGAATAAAAGCACTGAATCCAGTTCAACACAATATAATATCATATGGTGCTATCATGGCTCATTGGTCAGTCGGCTTGACATTTCAATCTGCTTTAGTCAAAAAAAGTTGACTTAACTGCCTCTATATAATCGGTCCCTCGAGCTGCCCAAAGCAGATGCCCATCCTGATTTCTCCCGAATAAAACGCTCGATTGCTATCAAATTCAGGTAACCTTTCGATTGCCAATTGCTTGCTTTTGGCGTATGGCATTGTGCCTTTTCCCCCCACTGGGTTAGCACTTAAAAATCAATTAGTCTTTTGAAATCTTAAAGTAAATTATTCGAAACAAATGTATAGTGCTCCCCCGAGGGAGAGCGGAGCGAGGATAAAAGGTTTCTTTTTATGTTGTTTTATTCCAAAAGCCTCTGACAGATGATGAAAGAACAATTTGCCAAATCAGTTCCAGTTTCACTCGCTGAGCGCCTTCATTAATTTGTGCGTGTGAGAACTAGCTCCTTACAGTAACAAAATAATGCTGCCGGAACTTTCCACGCCGGCGATGATTACTTTATTTGGATTATGGACAGCTTGTTATAGATAAACGGGAGCTATACAATCCCAGCTCAGCAATCACCATCCCCCATACTATCGAACACTCCACACTATAGACTAATTCTAATCCATTAGCCTGGCCTGCAGCAGATACATTGATTTCCATCGCCCGCATTGCACTCAACAGATGAGTCAGTCAAGCGCAAGGTTTTAACGTTGGAGGATTATCACGCCACTTCACTAAATAATAATATTAATACTAATAAACTCATGACAAAACAGGATCTCTTAATGTGCGTCGGCTTTCAACCTTATACTATCCTTGTCCAAAAGATCGAGTTGTTAATTTTATAAGTTGTTCAAAGTAAATGCGCATGTTTTCGCTGCAGGCGCATAATATTTTATTTGATCATTAATTGACATAACCCCCCCCCCCCCCATAACACCCCCCCCCCCCACACACACACACACACAAGTGGCAAGGACCATGTAGGGTCCTGCTATCACTTGAGAAATGGGGGGAAAAAGTTTATTCAGTGTGAATATAGGAGCATTTATATAATTTCCGACCCCTGTCGCCAATCAACCACGTCACTTACCATTATTTTTCCTTTAGTTGTATTTATTATAATCAATATCTTCCTCATAATTAATGTCAAATGGATTGTTTATTACAAAGATTTATTTGCGACTGTAAAGGAAACCGTGCCGTTAACAAAATGTAATTATAGCACTGCATGCTCTTTTTGATAAAGTTTCCTTGTAAACTTCAAACTTTGTGGCGCGCTATTGGTCTCGGTTCCACGTTAGAGGGAAAGGGCCTCTCTGAATAAAACTCATTCGGTTAGCTGTTGTTACTATTTGAATATGAGCAGATCGATGTCATAATGCTTTATTGTTATGGTTACAGCCATTGTTTAGTTACACATGCCAATTAGGAATCAAACGTCTAGGTGACAGCATAGAATTAAAATCATAACAACAGTCTTTTCCATTTCTTTTCCGATGCACGGGCTAGATTACTTTCAAAAGGTAGTGGGGACCAGTCTGTTGCGTAAAAGCGGGCGGGATGATGGGTTACTTTTATTTAAAAGTCAAATAAAACATACGTGAGCTCAGTCAGTTTCAGGACTTTCCTCCAGTGATTATTATTCACCTGAACTCAGGTAGAAGTAGTGTCAATCCACCGGAAATAATACCTGTATGCAATTCGAAAAGAGAAATGGCCTGTAAAAATAGTGACAGAAATTTAGAGAAATGATAGATCACTGTTCTTTCTGTCAATGTAAGTGTTTTTTTTTTACCAGACAATGGATTATTGAAACTGCGTGTTTCGTTTACAATAGTTGCCAAGTTTTTATATGACGAATTATGACAAGTATCGAGCTAATTATATTCTATCTTACACACCAACAGTATTCTGGCAACAAATGTGCATCACTTACCATTGCATTCTTGTGTAAATTAGTAGTCCGTATACCGATATGATAAAAACTCAGGATAAACTGTTGTTCAACCATCACTAAATACGCTGTACGAGGGAGCAAACTATTGCTGTCACGCTGCCGACGTGATTTAACCAGAATCTATATGCTATGTATCCTGTGCGATAATGCCTAAACACGATCGTAGATGTGAATGCCGGTCAGCTCAATGAATCGTCGTCTTTAACTGTTTGCATGTTAGTTATGTAACAGTCTTGGCTAGTTCCAAGAGCTGTGGGTGCATTCAAGTCAAAAAATATTGTGAAGATTATTTTTATCGGGTAACTTTTGGGTTAGGAGCGACTTCATTTTGCGAACTAATAGCCTTGTATGTAAACAGTTATACACCCAGGGTTCTGCGTGATTTGTTTTGCTTTGTTTTATTCAGTGTGCACATTCTGTCCGCACACTAAAGAATAAAGTACTTTTCAAATCAGACAGAAACTATAGGTCACAGGGAAGCCATGTTTAGTAATCACCAATATCACTACTACTTGATAATGCTGCGACTATATTTTCCTCTTCTTGCAGTTCGCCTTTTTTCACCGCCAGCACAAAAACAATGACAATGCACTTGAAAAATAAAGCACCAGTGTGATCAACAAGTTTGAGTGTGTACAGCTCTGGCGTTACCCTGAATATTTGCTGAAAGCACACCATGTCTCAGTTACCTAATAACATATGATCAGTGTTATATACCAGGCTGGTGCCGAGTACCTGTCGGGCATGCTAAGTGTTACGAGTTGTTACAGGTTTGAAGTTCGAACCTATTATGTAAAGTGCGAAAATATGCTTCGATTAATTATTGGAGAAAGGAAATAGAATTTAGCAACACGTTCCCCACTCTTCACACACAAGGAAGTTCCATTTTAGTAATCCCGCTTGCTCATTTGTTCAAAGTCTTTGTCGTTTAGGACTCGAATTTACAACAATTAAAGAATAGCACAAATTTATTTGTTCACCTGTACAACGGGTGCATGACACTCTGAAGTATCGGGCCTTCAGCACGCCCGGACATTTGCGATAGATTTTATGCAAACACATTTGGACATATTTTTAACTTTGCACTAAGAAGATAAATTAGCGTTCTGAAGGTGCAGTGCATACATAATCCGTTCACTGAACGCGCCTTCCTTTTACAAATTACAGCATCATTGTCAGCTGGAATCAAATGGCGGAAACTGCTATCAGGCTAGTTTGTTGAAAAGGTGAGTGTATATATGCGGCACTGAATGCACTTTACCTTGTTACCGTTTAGGTAAAGTACGTTTCTGTTCGCGTTGACAGACTTAGGCATACAATGATGCCTATTCATTTATCTTACTATATCTCTCTGTATCTTTCTATTATATGAACATCAGTTATCTCTTGTGTGTTAACGTGGATCACAAACAAAAAATATTGCTCAATAATAATCATTAACAACATTTTGTTGTATTACATTACATAGAATTACATAGAATATACAGCACAGAAACAGGCAATTCGGCCCAACTAGTCTGTGCTGGTGTTTATACCCCACACGAGTCTCCTCCCATTCTATCTACCTCATCTCAGCCTTTCAGTATATCTTTCTATTCCCTTTTCTCTCGTGTACTGGTCTAGTTACATTATAACATTACAACAGTGACTACACTTCAAAAAAGTACTTCATTGGCTGTAAAGCGCTTTGGGAGGTCCGGTGGTCGTGAAAGGCACTATATAAATGCAAGTCTTTCTTTCAAATCTTTCTTTAGTTTCCTTTTGAAAGCATCTAAGCTATGTGCCTCAACCACTTCTTGTGGTAGCCAGTTCCACATTCTAACCACTCTCTGAGTAAAGACATTTCTCTTTATTTCCTTATTAGATTTATTAGTAACTATCTTGCATTTATTGCCCCTTGTTTTGGATTCTCCCACAAGTGGAAACATTCTCTCCACATCTACCTTGTCCAACCCGTTCAGAATTTTAAAGACCTTTAACACTCACGTGAAGCCCTTGCGACGCTTTACTACGTTAAAGGCACTATATAAATACAAGTTGTTGTTATCAGGTTACATTTAAGTCTTACCTTTTCGAAAGAAAAAAAAACTTGCTCAATCTTTCCCAATAGCTGTAATCTCTCAGTTCTGGTACCATCCTTGTAAATCTCTTTTGCACTTTCTCTAATGTTTCTATGACATTTTTATAGTATGGAGAGCAGAACTGCGCACAACACTCTAAGTGCGGCTTGACCAGGGTCCTGTACACGTTTAACATAACTTCACTACTTTTGAATTCTATACCCCTAGAAATAAATCCCAGTGCTTTGTTAGCATTTTTAATTGCTTTGGTAACCTGCAATGCTGCTTTTAATGATTTGTTCACCTGTATCCCTAGATCCCTTTGCTCTTCTACCCCATTCAGTTTCTTATTCTCTATGGTGTAGGTGATATTTCTACTTTTCCCACTATCTATGTTAAAGTTCATTTGCCACTTAACTGCCCAGCCTGCACGTTTTCTAATGCCTTCGTGTTGCATTCTTCCTCAGTGTTAGCTATACCCCCAAAATATTCTCTACAGAGACAAACGGCTTGCGGTAAGTCTAATTGCTTGGTTAGCAGTGAGGGCAAGTACCAATTCGGTCGCATAATTTGAAATAAAGAAAGACTTGCCCCTACACGTTACCCACACATTTGTTTTTAACAATCGATGTAACCAGGCCGGATCGCCCCAGACTGTGAAAAACGAGATCTTTGGAGTGTCCTTGCGTCAGAACGTGCGCGATAGTAAGAATTGTCCATTCTTTCGCATCACCAAAGTCATTACTGTATTATGCAGTCTACTCACTTATGTGTATGCGAGTGTTTATGAGTGGTAAGTGTGTGGTGAGCATGTGAGCGTGTGTGAGTGAGTGTACGAGTGTGTTGTGAGTCTGTGCGCAGGACTACCGGCACTGGGATGCTGTGGTGCCCGCTGTCCTACTTTGGTTTTGTATTTGCTCCACTGGTAGCCTTGTTGCTGTTCCATACATTGGCCCCAAATTCCCAATGGATTCTTTCCCACTCTTCATTCTGTATTAACACCGTACATGTGTTTTGTGACAAAACATTAACAACCCACGCTGTGGCCCTGCGGTGGGATTTCCCAGTGTTTGCATCTGTTCTGCTATCCATGCATCATTCTTCATCACAAACCATCTTCTGACCAATGTAGTGTACTCAATAACATGTGGTATTAGTGAGCAACACATCTAGTTTTTAAAAGTATGTTTCATTTATTATTACAAACTAAATAAAAGAGGTATAAACTGCTAAAATACACCCCACTCTTTGTCAAGTCGTCCCCGTTATTTCAAATCTTATGAGCCCTTTTCACAAGAGGAACCTTATTAATAGTATCAACGTAACCTAGCTGACCCATTAGATAACTTCAGCAGTGTTTTATGTGGTGCCATAGAGCGCATTTATGCGAAATTGGCCGTTGCAAAGATTTGCTTCAATTGTGATGACGCAGCGATGTTTAAGGTTTACCAAAGTGTAATTCTATGCAACTGAGAATGGCTCCCCAGATTTTTAAATCAGTAAAGTAGTTTTATATGTGTGTTGCGATACACGACTGTGAATTTTTTAAATCACTAAATTAATTCACAAACAGGCAATCTTTTAATACATTTATCAACAAATGGAATGAAGAACTTGCTCATATATAAATCGGTCCATCTACTAATTATCATACAAAGTCCACCAACTATATGTACGAAAAAGTTAATTACTGAAGAACAGGAAGGTTACCATAAATATGCCTGTTGTAATTGTTGTAATTGTGTCATTGATGCGCATAATGGTTGGTTCGACAGATTGGCAGGCAGATAGACAAAAATAGATAGATAGATGGAAATATAGATAGATAGAGAGCTAGATAGAGAGATACAGAGATAGATAGATAGAGAGGTAGATAGGTAGTTAGATAGACAGATAGATAGACACTTCAGCTATAGCGTTGAGAAAGTGATGTTTGGACAACCTTTGGTTTTTCTTTCACAGGCTGTTTGAATTGGCTGTGGACAATGCACAGCAAGTGGGGCTCTTCTCTTCGGATATGTCCACAGCTTTAATCCAAAACAACCGCAATCTCCAAGCGATATTTGTGCAGAACACGTGTACAAACGTAGCAACCGCAATGCATTGATCGCTTGGATTTTCAACTACAGCGGATTAGTTAGGGACCGGGTGGGGGTGGGGTGGTGCTGAAGGATAGTATTACAATTTCCTATTAACTTCTCATTGGTAATCCAAGGCGTGTTGTATTTGTAATGCTTGTGTACTGTTCGGTATATTTATTGTAAAGACTTGTACTTCCTCAATGGAGCGTTGATTCTCCTTTTACAACAGGGATCACTGGAGAAAGCATGCGAGGATTCCTTCTCTTCCCTGTAGAGTGAACAGTCTGGTATTAAGCAACACGTCTAGTCATACATAAACAGTAAATGTAACATTATTGTACGAATCCTCCCAAATCAAACATCCAGGCACAAAAACCTATGTTTTACACGCGTTGCTGAAAAATTAGGATTGCTTCATTGTTTATTTTTACTTGTAATATTTGTTGAATGACAAGAAGCTGATTATACTAATACCTCGTTACTCTGATGGCGCTTCTGCAGCAAAACTGCTGGGACTAATTAAATGTGGCTTTGTGTGTTCACATACCAAAACATCACACAAATACCCAATACATAAACATAATCCAGCCATACAGTACACAAACATAGCACTCATAAAACACAAAGTAAAACCTACAAGGATAGTACCACAAAGCAACACAATTTATTATATATAACATACAAAGACAATACTCAAATACACACACAGCACACAAACATAATGCATAGTATACAAACATAATACTCCAAAATATATACAACACACAACGATAATGCACATTCACAAATAAAGCATACACAATGACAAGATACAACGATAATGCACACCCAAAACAACATACAAACCGAATACACAAACATACAGTAATAGTCACACACCAACAAAACAGAGACTACAAAACACTCCACCATAAACACATACAAACACTACACATAATTGTAATACACGCACAAAACAACCACATACAAAGATCATATATGCTCACAAAACAGAATAAACTTAATGCATAAGCATATAGTGATAGACACAGAACACTCCAACAAGGCGTAAACGCTACACACAAACAGAACATGAAAATCGAATACATGCCGGCACAGGCACGATGGGCCGAATGTTACTGTATGATTCTATGATTCCGTGATTAACAATACAATGCACACAAATGCAACATGCAAACACATATAACCTACCAAAACATAAAACACGCAAATAGACGCAATGCACGAACATAATACATAGCTCTAAAACACACATTAACACGACGCTTAAATGCACACATTAAAGTTATACTCATAGACGCAAAATACAGAGACATTGGAAGGGAGAGGTTATGAGAAATGTTTTATGAATTGAAGCAGTGGTGGAAACAGAATCCATAATATCTTTTAAAAGATAATTGGATAAATATTTGGAAAAGGAAAATGTATAAGGGCAAAGGGAAAGGATAAGGGAATGGAACTAAAGGGTTAGCTGCTTCAGAGAACTGGCGAGGCCACTGGGCCGAATGGCCTCCTTCTGTGCTGTAAAATTTCGATTCTGTTAGACAAACACGTTAGATACAAAATACATACCTACAAATAATACAAACTCAGGACAAAAACACACAAACACAAGAAACACATGCAGCAAAAAACGCACGTAGCACACTAAATGCACATGGAACACAAAGCACACAGAACATTTACACGCAAATATACACACATCAAATATAAACAATGTCACCCTAAACACAACAAATACACACAGAAAACACGATGCAAACATCATACAGAACCACAGTCACAGTGGATACAACAAAACAGAGAAACATAATACATACCCATAAACACACAATATACAAATACAATAGTCATAACTCTGGAGTGACTTACCGTGTCTTCCTAAATTGTTATCACTTTTGGCGTCAACGAACCGTTAATAATAAGATTTATTAGTCCTCCTAACAGCCTACTTCATATTAAATACTGATCTTGAAACAGTAACTACTTATTGAATGGTATCCAATAGCAATGCTCCACAAAAAGTATTTTTTGGAAATATATATAACTTCCACATCTTATCCAAACGCTATTATTTAATGAATCATGTTAGCCACACTAGTAATGGTCTGGTAAACCTACAGAGATATTTACTAGTGTGGTTATACTGGACGATTTATGTTACTGTATCCATTGCTATGCCGCGTCTGAACGGCCTGAATAATTATTGGTACATCCGTTAACCTCACAACTCTGAGTCTAAATAATGGTCAGAGACCGTGGAGAAGAATGTGAGCGACACTGTTTGCTACATCAGCACAACGGCAGAGAATCCATCATTGGCTTTAAATCCAATCAGGGGCCTGCACCTGAGACGATATCACAAAAGTACTTGAGGCATCAGATAGACGCTGCTGAACGTCTTTTGGAGTTTAACACATCGACTTCACTTTTCGTCCCTTTGCTCTTCTTCCTTAAAGCAATGGTGGGTGGGAGGGGGCGCGGGGGTGGGGGATGGGGTCAGGAGCAAACACTTTTGTACACATTTTTACTAATTTGCATGATATCATCGTTCGGTAGTATTGCAGTTTCTTTGTGGGGCCTCATTAGCAGCACTGATGGATTCATTCATAAAACTCGGTTCAAGACACATAGCAATCGACTAGGATTTTATTAATATTGATAATGTAGACGTATACTAATGCAGACAATTGTAGTTTTATTTAAAATGCTAACAATGATGCACAAGAACGGCCTATTTACAAGTCGGAAACCTCGCTACTTGACTGTTATGACACTGTAGATTTCCATTTCTCTTGGTTAGCGTTAGGGCTCAACAGGAAAGATATGCCCTCAGTCCCCTGTAGAGGACGCTGTCCTGAATACGGGAGTTCTGAAGCTCAGCAGTCCGTCTCTGCCCCACCCCCTCCCCGCTCAGAACATGAACACCTGTGAATTATTCTCCAGTGTGATCCAGCCCAGGTTCCAGAGCTAATATCGGGCAAGTTTTAGGAGTTTTATTTGGGGGGCGACATTTATGATCAGTCAAAAGTGACAAAGGTTCCAAACTAACTTCTGGAGCTGAGTTTATTTTAGAAATTACATACATCAAAAGAGTTGCATTTTTAATCAAAATGAGGCACTGCTGCACCCAATGAATGACACTTGAAGGCCTGAAGTTTCACCCTATGCTCTTGAAGCCTTCAGCCACCGTTCGACAGTAATTGACGGTATAAAGGTACAACAGCACTCGGAGAATCTTATACAGAAATGCTTACTTCTATCAATCACGTAAGGATATTCAAAACCGCAAATCATATTCACGAACATTTTCGTAAGCTACGATGCCAGACATATTCGCATGTATAAATAGACATACATGAACACCGATCGGTATGAATATTGTCGACTCTAATCCAAATGATAAGAAATAGACAGGCTCGTGTGCGAAACTCTCAGTACTCGCAGTGAGATGAACACACCATTATATTACAATGGCGCGATTAGCTGCCGATAGTGCTTCGTATTCATTCATGATTTAGCATTTTAGCATGCTATAAATGTGTGGTGGCAATTTGAAGATCAGTTTAGGCAGTTTAATTGATGTATGCTATCTTTCTAATGCTCTGTGTGGAATGGCTAATTAATACAGAAAGTAAAACATCTTGCATGCAAAATGTTAAGTATTTCCCAAGTTTACGAACAAGTTAAAGAGTTCAGAACTGCACGGCTGATGCAACTTGAAGCTACCATTCGGGACGGAATGGAGCTAATTATTCCATCTCCCTGTAAAAATGTTCAATTACTTTCTTTCATTTCATATTTAAGTGAAACCAGTTTTATTGTAACTGCATCATCTCAAGGAATTTAATCACAGCGGCTTATTCCTCTCAACATGCCTTATCTCGCAGTCTCTTACACTTCAACTGGTTGGGAGACAGCATCGATCATACAGTAAACGTTAATTATTTGTCTCTCCCTTTCCGACTTCATAGTTCGCTCAAACACACATACACGCACTTCCTTCGTCCCACTCTTCTCTTGCTCCCCTCTTTCATTTTTCTTTCTCTCTTGTTTTCGCTTTCACATACACGCACACCTTGTTTTTATATCACACTTTTGTCCTTTCTTTCTCGCGCACACCACCTGGTTTCTCTCACACAAACTCATTCATTCCCACTCGCATTCTCTCTCACACACACTAATCAACCTCACTCTCACACTTCTCACTTTCTCTCACACACACTCTTCATACTCTACTCTCTCTCTCTCTCTCACACACTCTTCATACTCTCACTCTCCCTCCCTCACACAATCTTCATACTCTCACTCCCTCTCTCACACTCTCTTCATACTCTCACTCTCCCTCTCTCTCACACACTCTTCATACTCCCACACTCCCTCTCAAACACACTCTTCATACTCTCACTCTCTCTCACACACTCTTCATACTTTCACTCTCCCTCTCTCACACACTCTTTATACTCTCACTCCCTCTCTCACACACTCTTCATACTCTCACTCTACCTCTCTCACACTCTTCATACTCTCACTCTCCCTCTCTCTCACACTCTCCATACTCTCACACACTCTCTCACACACACTCTTCATACTCTCCCTCTCCCTCTCACACACACTCTTCATACTCTCACTCTCCCTCTCTCACACTCTCTTCATACTCTCCCTCTCCCTCTCACAAACTCTTCATACTCTCACTCACTCTCTCACACACTCTTCATACTCTCACTCTCTCTAGTGGAGTATAGAAAGTGCAGGGGGGTACTTAAAAAAGAAATTAGGAGAGCGAAGAGGGGCATGAAAAAACACTGGCGGGCAAAATAAAGGAAAATCCCAAGGTGTTTTATAAGTATATTAAGGGCAAGAGGATAACCAGGGAAAGAGTAGGGCCCATTAGGGACCAACGTGGCAATCTGTGTGTAGAGCCGGAAGATGTAGGTGAGATTTTAAATGAATATTTTGCATCTGTGTTCACGATGGAGAAGGGTGATGTAGGCATAGAAATCAGGCAGGGGGATTGTGATGTACTTGAACAAATTAGTATTGAGAGGGAGGAGGTGCTAGCGGTTTTAGCGGGCTTAAAAGTGGATAAATCCCCAGGCCCTGATGGGATGTATCCCAGGCTGCTGTGTGAGGCAAGGGAGGAGATTGCAGGGGCTCTGACACAAATTTTCAGAACCTCTTGGGCCACAGGGGATGTGCCAGAGGATTGGAGAACAGCTAACATAGCACCATTGTTCAAGAAGGGTAGCAGGGATAAACTAGGGAATTACAGGCCAGCGAGCCTAACATCAGTGGTAGGGAAATTATTGGAAAAAATTCTGAGGGTCAGAATTAGTCTCCACTTGGAGAGGCAGGGATTAATCAGGGATAGTCAGCATGGCTTTGTCAGGGGGAGATCTTGTCTGACCAATTTGATTGAATTTTTCGAGGGTGTGACTAGGTGTGTGGATGAGGGTAGTGCAGTTGATGTAGTCTACATGGACTTCAGTAAGGCTTTTGACAAAGTCCCACATGGGAGACTGGTCAAGAAGGTAAGAGCCCATGGGATCCAGGGCAATTTGGCACATTGGATCCAAAATTGGCTTAGTGGCAGGCGGCAGAGGGTGATGGTCGAAGGTTGTTTTTGTGACTGGAAGCTTGTGTCCAGTGGTGTACCGCAGGGATCGGTGCTGGGTCCTTTGCTGTTTGTAGTGTACATTAATGATTTAGATATGAATGTCGGAGGTATGATCAGTAAGTTCGCAGATGACACGAAAATTGGTGGAGTGGTAAATAGCGAGGAGGGAAGCCTCAGGCTACAGGACGATATAGATGGGATGGTTAGATGGGCAGAACAGTGGCAAATGGAATTTAACCCCGAAAAGTGTGAGGTGATGCATTTTGGGAGGACTAACAAGGCAAGGGAATACACAATGAATGGTAGGACCCTAGGAAGGACAAAGGATCAGAGGGACCTTGGTGTGCATGTACATAGAACCATGAAGGCAGCAGGACAGGTAGATAAGGTGGTTAAAAAGGCATATGGGATACTTGCCTTCATTAGCTGAGGCATAGAATATAAGAGCAGAGACGTTATGATGGAGCTGTACAAAATGCTAGTTAGGCCACAGCTGGAATACTGTGTGCAGTTCTGGTCACCACACTATAGGAGGGATGTGATTGCATTGGGGAGGGTGCAGAGGAGATTCACCAGGATGTTACCTGGGCTGGAGCGCTTCAGATATGAAGAGAGACTGGACAGGCTGGGGTTGTTTTCCTTAGAGCAGAGAAGGCTGAGGGGGGACCTGATTGAGGTGTACAAAATTATGAGGGGCATAGATAGGGTAGATAGAAAGGAACTTCTCCCTTTTGTAGTGGGGTCAATAACCAGGGGGCATAGTTTCAAGGTAAGGGGCAGGAGGTTTAGAGGGGATTTGAGGAGAAACTTTTTCACCCAGAGGGTGGTTGGAATCTGGAACTCACTGCCTGAAAGGCTGGTAGAGGCAGGAACCCTCACAACATTCAAGAAGCATTTAGATGAGCACTTGAAACGCCATAGCATACAAGGCGACGGACCAAGTGCTGGAAAATGGGATTAGAATAGACAGGGCTTGAAGACCGGCATGGACACGATGGACTGAATGACTCCATGACTCTCTCGCACAAACTCTTCATACTCTCACACTCCCTTCTCACATACGCTTCATACTCTCACTCTCCCTCTCTCACGCACGCTTCATACTCTCACTCTCCCTCTCACAGACACTCTTCATACTATCACTCTCCCTCTCACACACACTCTTCATACTCTCACTGTCCCTCTCTCACACACTCTTCATACTCTCACTCACTCTCGAACACACACTCTTCATACTCTCACTCTCCCACTCACACACTCTTCATACTCTCACTCCCTCTCTCACACACTCTTCATACTCTCCCTCTCCCTCTCAGACACACTATTCATACACTCACTCGACCTCTCTCACACACACTTCAGACTCTCCCTCTCCCTCTCTCACACACTCTTCATTCCCTCACTCTCCCCCTCACACACACTCTTCATATTCTCACTCCCTCTCACTCACACACTCTTCATACTCTCACACTCTCTCTCACAAACTCTTCTTAATCTCCCTCTACATCTCACCCACTATTCATACTCACACTCCCACTCACACACTCTACATACTCACAATTCCTCTCTCACACACTCTTCATACTCTCACTCTCCCTCTCTCACGCACTTTTCATACTCTCACTCCCTCTCTCACACACTATTCATCCTCTCACTCTCCCACCCTCACACACTCTACATGCTCTGCCTCTCCCGCTCACACACTCTTCATAATCTCCCTCTGCCTCTCTCATACACTCTTCATACTCTCACTCCCTCTCTCACACACTCTTCATAAACTCACTCACTCTCTCACGCACACTGTTCATACTCTCCCTCTGGCTCTCTCACACACTCTTCATACACTCACTCCCTGTCTCACACACTCTTCACACTCTCACTCACTCTGCATAATCTCCCTCTCCCTCTCTCACACTCTTCATACTTCACTCTCCCTCTCACATACACCTCATACTCTCATTCGCGCTCTCACAAACTCTTCATATTCGCACGCCCTCTCTCTCATGCACTCTTCATACTCTCACTCTCCCTCTCTCTCACACACTCTTCCTACTCTCACTCCCTCTTTCACACACTCTTCATATTCTCATTCACTCTCTCTCACGCACTGTTCATACTCTCACTCTCCCTTTCTCACACAATCTTCATACTCTCCCTCTCCCTCTCTCACACAATCTTCATACTCTCACTCTACCTCTCTCTCACACACTCTTCATACTCTCACTCTCCCTCTCACACACACTCTTCATACTCTCACTCCCTCTCTCACACAATCTTCATACTCTCCCTCTCCCTCTCACACACACTCTTCATAAACTCACCCTCCCTCTCTCACAGTCTCTTCATACTCGAACTCTCCCTCTCACAACCTGTTCATACTCTCACTCACTCTCTCACGCACACTGTTCATAGTCTCCCTCTGCCTCTCTCACACACTCTTGATACACTCACTCCCTCTCTCACACACTCTTCATACTCTCACTCTCTCTCTCTCACACACTCTGCACACTCTCCCTCTCCCTCTCTCTCACACTCTTCATAATCACCCTCTCCCTCTCTCACACACACTTCATATCTCCCTCTCCCTCTCTCAAACTCTTCATACTTCACTCTCCCTCTTACACACTCTTCATACTCTCACTCTCCCTCTCTCACACACTCTTCATACTCTCACACTCCAACTCTCACACAGTCTTCATTCTCTCACTCTCCCTCTCTGACACACTGTTCATACTCTCACTCTCTCTCACACACTCTTCATGCTCTCATTCTCTCTCGCACACACTCTTCATACTCTCACTCTCTCTCACACACTCTTCATACTCTCACTCTCTCTCATACACTCTTCATGCTCTCACTCTCTCTCGCACACAGTCTTCATACTCTCACTCTCTCTCACACACTCTTCATGCTCTCATTCTCTCTCGCACACACTCTTCATACTCTCACTCTCTCTCACACACTCTTCAAGCTCTCACTCTCTCTCGCACACATTCTTCAGACTCTCACTCTCCCTCTCTCACACACTCTTCATATTCTCACTCCCCCTCTCTCAAACACTCTTCATACTCTCACTCTCCCTCTCTCACACAGTCTTCATACTCTCACTCTCCCTCTCACACACACTTCATACACTCAGTCTCCCTCTCTCATACACTGCTCATACTCTCACTCTCCCTCTCTCACACATTCTTCAGACTCTCACTCTCCCTCTCTCACACACTCTTCATATTCTCACTCCCCCTCTCTCAAACACTTCATAATCTCCCTCTTTCCTCTCGCACACACTCTTCATACTCATACTCTCACTCTCTCACACTCTTCATACTCTCACTCTCCCTCTCTCATACACTCTTCATACTCTCACTCTCCCTCTCTCACACAGTCTTCATACTCTCACTCTCCCTCTCTCACACACTCTTCATGCTCTCATTCTCTCTCGCACACACTCTTCATACTCTCACTCTCCCTCTCACACACACTTCATACACTCAGTCTCCCTCTCTCATACACTGTTCATACGCTCACTCTCCCACTCTCACACAATCTTCATACTCTCCCTCTCCCTCTCATACACACTCTTCATAAACTCACCCTCCCTCTCTCACAATCTCTTCATACTCTCACTCTCCCTCTCTCACACACTCTTCATACACTCACTCCCTCTCTCACACACTCTTCATACTCTCACTCTCTCTCTCTCACACACACTTCATACTCTCCCTCTCCCGCTCTCACACACTCGTCATACTCTCACTCTCGCTCTCTCACTCACTGTTCATACTCTCACTCTCCCTCTCTCACACACCCTTCATACTCTCACTCCCTCTCTTACACACTCTTCATACTCTCACTCTCGCTCTCTCACTCAGTGTTCATACTCTCACTCCCTCTCTCACACACTCTTCATACTCTCCCTCTCCCTCTCTCGCACACTTTTCATACTCTCGCTCCGTTTCTCACACATTCTTCATAATCTCCCTCTCCCTCTCTCACACACTCTTCAATCTCTCACTCTCCCTCTCCTTCTTACACATTCTTCATACTCTCACTCTCCCTCTCTCACACACTCTTCATACTCTCACTCTCCCTCTCACACACACTCTTCATAATCTCACTCCCTCTTTCACACACTCTTCATATTCTCATTCTCTGTCTCTCACGCACTCTTCATACTCTCAATCTCTCGCTCTCACAGTCTTCATACTCTGACTCTCCCTTTCTCACACATTCTTCATAATCTCTCTCCCTCTCTCACACACTCTTCATTCTCTCCCTCTCCCTCTCTCACACTCTCTTCCTACTCTCACTCCCTCTCTCACACACTCTTCATTCTCTCTCACTCTCTCACACACTTTTCATTCTCTCACTCTCCCTCTCACACCCTCTTCATACTCTGACTCCCTCACTCACACACTCTTCATACTCACACTTCCCTATCTCACACACTCTTCATACTCTCACTCTCCCTCTTAGACATTCTTCCTACTCTCACACTCTCTCTCTCACACATTCTTCATACTCTCACTCTCCCTCTTAGACATTCTTCATACTCTCACACTCCCTCACTCACACACTCTTTATACTCTCACTCTCTCTCTCTCCCAACTCTTCATACTCTCCCTCTCTCTCTTAGACATTCTTCATACTCTCACACTCTCTCTCTCTCACACTCGTCATACTCTCACTCTCGCTCTCTCACTCACTGTTCATACTCTCACTCTCCCTCTCTCACACACCCTTCATACTCTCACTCCCTCTCTCACACACTCTTCATACTCTCACTCTCCCTCTCTCACTCACTGTTCATACTCTCACTCTCCCTCTCTCACAAACTCTTCATACTCTCACTCCCTCTCTCACACACTCTTCATACTCTCACTCTCCCTCTCTCACACACTTTTCATACTCTCACTCCGTCTCTCACACACTCTTCATAATCTCCCTCTCCCTCTCTCGCACACTTTTCATACTCTCACTCCGTCTCTCACACATTCTTCATAATCTCCCTCTCCCTCTCTCACACACTCTTCAAACTCTCACTCTCCCTCTCCTTCTTACACATTCTTCATACTCTCATACACTCTCTCTCTCACACACTCTTCATACTCTCACTCTCCCTCTCACACACACTCTTCATAATCTCACTTCCTCTTTCACACACTCTTCATATTCTCAATCTCTGTCTCTCACACACTCTTCGTACTCTCAATCTCTCTCTCTCTCACTATGCATACTCTCCCTCCCTCTCTCGCACACTCTTCATACTCTGACTCTGCCTTTCTCACACATTCTTCATAATCTCTCTCCCTCTCTCACATGCTCTTCATACTCTCACTCTCCCTCTCACACACACTGTTCATTCTCTCACTCCCTCTCTCACACACTCTTCATACTCTCACTCCCTCTCTCACACATTCTTCATAAACTCACCCTCCCTCTCTCACAATCTCTTCATGCTCGAACACTCCCTCTCACAACCTCTTCATACTCTAACTCACTCTCTCAGACACACTGTTCATTCTCTACCTCTCCCTCTCTCACACTCTCTTCCTACTCTCACTCTCCCTCTCCTTCTTACACATTCTTCACACTCTCATACACTGTCTCTCTCACACACACTTCATACTCTCACTCTCCCTCTCACACACACTCTTCATAATCTCACTCCCTCTTTCACACACTCTTCGTACTCTCAATCTCTCTCTCTCACACTCTTCATACTCTGACTCTCCCTTTCTCACACAATCTTCATAATCTCTCTCCCTCTCTCACACACTCTTCATTCTCTCCCTCTCCCTCTCTCACACTCTCTTCCTACTCTCACTCCCTCTCTCACACACTCTTCATTCTCTCTCACTCTCTCACACACTTTTCATTCTCTCACTCTCCATCTCACACCCTCTTCATACTCTGACTCCCTCACTCACACATTCTTCATACTCACACTTCCCTCTCTCACACACTCTTCATACTCTCACTCTCCCTCTTAGACATTCTTCATACTCTCACACTCCCTCACTCACACACTGTTCATACTCTCACTCTCTCTCTCTCCCAACTCTTCATACTCTCCCTCTCCCTCTTAGACATTCTTCATACTCTCACACTCTCTCTCTCTCTCACACTCGTCATACTCTCACTCTCGCTCTCTCACTCACTGTTCATACTCTCACTCTCCCTCTCTCACACACCCTTCATACTCTCACTCCCTCTCTCACACACTCTTCTTACTTCACTCTCCCTCTCACACACACTCTTCACACTCTCACTCACTCTTTCACACACTCTTCCCTCTCTCAAACACTCATCAGACTCTCACTTTCTCTCTCACACACTCTTCATATTCTCACTCTCCCTCTCTCACACACTCTTCATACTCTCACTCTCCCTCTCTCTCACACACTCTTCATACTCTCCCTCTCCCTCTCTCTCACACACTCTTCATACTCTCACTCTCCCTCTCTCTCACACACTCTTCATACTCTCACTCTCTCTCACACACACTCTTCATACTCTCACTCCCTCTCTCACACTCTCTTCATACTTTCACTCTCGCTCTCTCACACTCTCCATAATCTCACTCTTCCTCTCTCTCACACTCTTAATAATCTCACACTCCCTCTCACACACTCCTGATACTCTCCCTCGCCCTCACAATCTTCATACACTCACTCCCTCTCTCACACACTCTTCATGCTCTCATATCCCTCTCACACACTCTTCATAGCCTCACTCCCTCCATCACACCCTCTTCATACACTCAATTCCTCTCACACACACTCTTCATTCTCTCACTCCGTCTCTCACACTCTCTTCATACTATCACTCTTCTTCTCTCACACACTCTTCATACTCTCACTCTCCCTCTCTCACACACTTCACACTCTCACTCTCCCTCTCTCACACACTTCATACTCTCCCTCTCCCTCTCACACAAACTGCATACTCTCACTCTTCCTCTCTTACATTATCTTCATACTATCACTCTCCCTCTCTCACACACATCACACTCTCCCTCTCCCTCTCTCACACACACTGCATACTCTCACTCTTTTTCTCTCACACACTCTTCATTCTCTCACTCCCTCTCTCACTCACACTTCATACTCTCACTCTCTCTCAGACACACATCAAACTCTCACTCCCTCTCTCACACACTCTTCATACTCTCACTCCCTCTCTCACTCACTCTTCATACTCTCACTCTCCCTCTCTCACAAACTCTTCATACACTCCCACTCCCTCACACACACTCTTCATACTCACCTTCGCCCTCTGTCACACACTTCATACACTCACTCTCCCTCTCTCACACACTCTTCATACTCTCACTCTACCTCTCTCACACACTTAATACTCTCACTCTACCTCTCTCACCACACTTCATACTCACCCTCTCCCTCTCTCACACACTCTCCATAATCTCACTCTACCCCTCTCACACACTCTTAATACTTTTACACTCCCTCTCTCAAACACTCTTGATACTCTCACTCTCCCTCTCTCACACAATCTTCATACACTCACTCCCTCTCTCACACGCTCTTCATACTCTCCATCTCCCTCTCAGACACTCTTCATACTCTCACTCACTCTCTCACACATGCTTCATTCTCTCACTCCCTCTCTCACACACCCTTCATACTGTCACTCTTCCTCTCTCACACACTCTTCACACTTTCACTCTCCGTCTCTCACACAGTCTTCAAACTCTCACTCCCTCTCTCACACACTCTTAATGCTCTGACTCCCTCTCTCACACACTTCATACTCTCGCTCTCCCTCTCTCACACACTCTTAATGCTCTGACTCCCTTTCTCACACACTTCATACTCTCGCTCTCCCTCTCTCACACACTCTTAATGCTCTGACTCCCTCTCTCACACACTTCATACTCTCGCTCTCCCTCTCTCACACACTCTTAATGCTCTGACTCCCTCTCTCACACACTTCATACTCTCGCTCTCCCTCTCTCGCACACTCTTCATACTCTCACACTCCCTCTCTCACACACTCTTGATACTCTCACTCTCCCTCTCTCACACAATCTTCATACACTCACTCCCTCTCACACACACTCTTCATTCTCTCACTCCCTCTCTCACACTCTCTTCATACACTCACTCCCTCTCACACACACCCTTCACACTCTCACTCTCCCTCTCTCACACACTCTTCATATTCTAACTCTCCCTCTCTCACAAACTCTTCATTCTCTCACTCCCTCTCTCACACACTCTTCATATTCTCACACTCCCTCTCTCACACAATCGACATACTCTCACTCTCGCTCTCTCACAGACTCTTCATACACTCACTCTCCCTCTCTGAGACGCTCTTCATACTCTCACTCTCGCTCTCTCACACACTCTTCATACTCTCTCTCTCCCTCTCTCACACACTCTTCAAACTCTCACTCTCACTCTCTCACACTCTCTTCATACTCTGAATCTCTCACTCACACACACTTCATACTCTCACTCTCTCTCTCTCACACACTTGAAACTCTCACTCCTTCTCCCACACACTCTTCTTACTCTCATATCCTTCTCATACATTCTACATACCCTCACTGCCTCTTTCACTCTCTCTTCATACTGTCACTCTTCCTCACTCACACACTCTTCATACTCTCACTCTCCCTCTCTCACACACTTCAAACTCTACCTTCAATTCCTGAGGCGTTGCCAAGCATCATATGGAGGAGTCATCGACACCGTCTGGCTGACCGTCGTCAGTAGTTCGATTGCACCATTTCCTGCGTCGTGCTCCAAGCTGGGTCTTGGAAGACAGTGTACGACTGCACCTTGTATTGTTCTTCCATTTCGGTATCCCACAGGACATCTTTTGAGATTGTCTATGGGGACAGTTTTAAGAATATGATTGCCATTCGGCTGATTAATATGTATTTTAACTGTTCTTTCGTTAATAACAGAATGTATTTGAACAGGTTTTTTCCCCTTCGGTCTTAAATCAGGTTTTTGCTCCAACTTCTTTTCATGTACCCATTCTCCCGCTAGGGGTTGCCATGCGTTGTTTGTCAATTTCTTCTGCCTATTTGCCTGCCTTATCCTCTGATCAATTTGATGAACCTCCTCTGTTAATTCTTTTTAAAAATCTAACTGTCACTGTCGGGTCAAGGAATCAGAGAGTGTAGAGGCAATAAAAGAACCATGGGTAAGCGGTGTATGCATCTCAACCCCATACATCACATTATATGGAGTTTTAGGAGACACTGTCCCTGATGAAGATGCAGGCACATTATTAAGTGATAGCTGCACCTCCGGAATGATGGTGGTCCACTTATTTCCCCTGATTCTCAACAGTTTGACCAATAGCTTTTTTACTTCCTGGGTTTTACGTTCCACCAGCCCCGCTGATTGCGGATGATGTGGCATGCTGTGCTCAAACCCAATCCCCCTTTGTTCGCAGTAGTCTTTGAAGACCTTGGAGACAAAGGCTCTGCATTTAACGGAGTGTAAACTTTTGGGTGCACCAGCTACAGTAATTATGTCAGTAATAGCATTGGCGAGTGTGTTTTCTGAGACAGTTTTTGTGGGGACCAGCCAGCAGAAGGAAGTGTATCCATCTACACAAATGAGAACATGTCTGTATCCCAAAGATGGGGGAAGTGATCCAATAAAGTCAATAAAGAATTTTCCCATTGGCTCATCAGCTTTCACAGGAGCCAATGGTGGTGTCTTAATTAGTGATGACTTATTGGTTAAATAGCATGGCTCACAATTTGCCACATATGTTTTACAGGCCTTAAGCATGCCTGGCCACCAATATAAGAGATTCAATTTGCAGAATGTTGTTCTGGCACCACAATGTGCTTGACCAATGCCCTCGTGAGCTTCTTTTTCAAGCTGTTCTCGTCTGTGTCTCGGGGGTACTTCTCGGTTTCCCTTTGGCAACTTAACTAGCACAATAGCAGTAGGGGTTTCTGAGTAAAAGTACTTTGATGGATATCCTGGTGGATTCTCTTTTGTTGGGTCTAATAGCTGAATCAGTTCCTCATCCTGATTAGCTGCCCGTTCTGCCTCGTGATAACACTAATATTGGCAGGCCCCTCTCAAGGGGGTGTCATGCAGACTGAACATTTCGCTTGTTCGTCTGCAAGACTGTTTCCTTTTGAGTGTACTGTTCCAGTGGTATGCCCGTTTACATGAATCACCTGACAATTCTGTTTCTCCAATCTCGAACGGAGAATGTCTTCCCACAATGACTTATGTTTTATGGGTTTATCCTTATGATTGGTAAAGTTTGTTTGTTCCCAGAAAACTGGATCTTGGGTATGTCCTCTTTTACAGTAGTCACTATCCGTGCAGATTAATGTGGGTTTAATAGGGTCTGCCTTTTCTAAAGCATATCGTAGTGCATTGTCTATGGCCAAGGGGTATGGACAGTAATTTTTGTGGATAAAAAGAATAGGAATCGCGAAAAGTCCCTACTACGATCCCCATCCCAGCTGAGGATTGTTGGAATGTCCCTTTTTTAATCGTCAGTGATGATCCATCACAAATTATTACTTGGTCTTGTGGAGGTATAGGGATAGGATTATTTCCCATGATAAATGAATCGTTTGAATTTCCTAATAAAAAGACTTGGGCAATTCCGACAGGGTTTTCCATTTCGTCAGGACCTAACCTCGGTTAGGGTTTAATATGAACTTTATAAGAAATTTCTAGACCTCAAAGGTACATTGAGGGAGTTCTGATTTAAGTTCTACAAGGCCTGATCAGGGACTTGTCATCTCTTGAGACTTAAATCTGGGTCTTAGTACCATTGTCAGTAAAACACTCCTTCTATACTTAACAATCTACAAGATGGATATAGATTTAAATATAAGTATAGGCTTCTGTATCAACTCGTTAACACACATGTTGGGCACCAACTGAAGGGATAATTACTAGTCCTAGCCCCTTTAGGGCTACCCCGGATCAGACGTATTCCTCAGACATTTACTTTCAACTAAAGTTTGAGGTAGCCGAATCCTAAAGACGCTTAATTGGGTCTAAATGTCCGGACTATCTCTCCCTAAAGGAAATGAACAACCTGAAAATATCACTGTCCTCCAGATAGCCCTTTTAATAAGTTTAGTTAGACTGTAACGTTCCGGATATTATGAGGGTCCAGAAAATTCCCCCAGAATTCTGCAACTCCTCACCAAAGAGTGTACAGAAATTGAGTTTGCGAGTTTGATACAGAAGTCTTATGTGAGACAATTCTAAAAATAAATAGATTTATTAAAGAACCGACATGTAATTTACAGTTGGTGAGTCAATCGCAACATTAACAGTTCCAAAAAGAGAAAGCTTACAATTCTATTATCAGAGATCCTTACTCTCAAATCTTAACTTTGCTACAGTTTTATAGTTCTTATTTTTCTACAGGATATCCACCAAAGTCAAATACCTTTGATCCCTGAAATACTAAGACTTGAAGACTTACAGAGCCGCCTCTGAAGCCGAGAATCACTTTGCCCCTTTACAGCGAGTCTACTATCCCATTTGAGAGTTCAATATTTATACCCTTTTTCAGTGGTATTTCCTTCAAGGATTTCTGCTGATATAAGCTAATTATCTCGAGTCATTTCTCTGCTGACCCCTGCAATCCTCACAGTCACCTCAGCTGGTAGAATTACAGAATCATGTCTCTTTTCTAGGTGTTTTAAGTTTACCATAACAAAAGGTGTAACGGCAGGTGTGTTTTAGTTGTTGTCATTTTTACGAAGGCAGATGTTTCTTAATTTTATGTGCTTCTTTACGAAGTGTAAATTAGAACAACTTGTCCAGGGTGAACCATATTCTTGTTGCCAAAGGTTCAGCCTACCGGAACCTTTAACCTGCTGTTTCAATAAGGTTATTGACTCAGTGTCAACAACTATCTTATCTCAATAGCCAGAATGCTTTCACAGCTTCGTCATAGTTAGGTTTCTAGATTTCCAGACCAAGTGTGTCATGTTTTGATAAGGACAGAATTGTTTCAAAAGACAGTATTTTTCTGACTCTCACTCTCTCTTCTTATTCCTTCACACTCACACACCCTTCATACTCTCACTCTCTCTCTCACACACTCGTCATAATCTCACTCTCCCTCTCTCACACACTCTTCATACTCTCACTCACTCTCACACACTCCTCATACTCTCACTCTCACACACTCCTCATACTCTCACTCTCACACACACTCATCATTCTCTCACTCTCTCTCTCACACACACTCTTCATACTCTCACTCTCTCTCTCACACATTCTTCATACTCTCACTCTCTCTCTCACACACTCTTCATACTCTCACTCTCTCTCTCACACATTCTTCATACTCTCACTCTCTCTCTCACACACTCTTCATACTCTCACTCCCTCACTCTCACACATTCTTCATACACTCACTCCCTCTCTCACACACTCTTCATACTCTCACTCCCCATCACACACTCTTCATACTCTCAATCCCTCTCTCATGCACTCTTCATATTATCCCTCTCTCACACTCTTCATATTATCCCTCTCTCACACTCTTCATATTCTCCCTCTCCCTCTCTCACACATTCCTCATACTCTCACTCTCTCTCACACATTCTTCATACTCTCACTCTCTCTCTCATACACTCATCATAATCTCACTCTCTCTCTCTGACACACACTCTTAATATTCTCACTCTCTCTCTCTCACATTCTTCATACTCGCACTCTCTCACACACTCTTCATACTCTCTCTCCCTCTCTCAAACACTCTTCATACTCTCACTCCCTCTCTCACACAGTCTTCATACTCTCACTCTCCCTCTCACACATTCTTCATACTCTCACTCCCTCTCTCACACACCCTTCATACTCTCATTGTCTCTCTCACACACTCTTCATAATCTCACTCTCCCTCTCTCACACACTCATCATACTCTCAATCTCTCTCTCACAAACTCTTCATACTCTCACTCCCCCATCACTCACTCTTCATACTCTTGCTCACACTCACACACTCCTCATACTCTCACTCTCACAAACACGCATCATACTCTCACTCTCTCTCACACACACTCTTCATACTCTCACTCCTTCTCTCACACATTCTTCATACTCTCCCTCTCCCTCTCACACATTCTTCATACTCTCACTCCCTCTCTCTAACACACTCTTCATACTCTCACTCCCCCATCACACACTCTTCATACTCTCAATCCCTCTCTCATGCACTCTTCATACTATCCCTCTCTCACACTCTTCATACTCTCCCTCTCCCTCTCACACATTCTTCATACTCTCACTCCCTCTCTCTCACACACTCTTCATACTCTCACTCTCTCACACACACTCTTTATACGATCGCTCTCTCTCACACACATTCTTCATACTCTCACTCCCTCTCTCTCACACATTCTTCATACTCTCACGCCCTCTCTCTAACACACTCTTCATACTTTCACTCCCCCATCACGCACTCTTCATACTCTCAATCACTCTCTCATGCACTCTTCATACTATCCCTCTCTCACACTCTTCATACTCTCCCTCTCCCTCTCACACATTCTTCATACTCTCACTCCCTCTCTCTCACACATTCTTCATACTCTCACTCTCTCACACACACTCTTTATACTCTCACTCTCTCTCTCACACATTCTTATACTCTCACTCCCTCTCTCTCACACATTCTTCATACTCTCACTCACTCTCACACACACTCTTCATACTCTCACTCTCTCTCTCACACACACTCTTCATACTCTCACTCCCTCTCTCACACATTCTTCATACTCTCACTCTCACTCTCACACACTCTTCATACTCTCACTCCCCTCTCTCACACACTCTTCATACTCTCACTCCCTCTCTCACTCACTCTTCATACTCTCACTCCCTCTCACCACTCTTCATACTCTCACTCTCCCTCTCACACAACTCTTCATACTCTCACTCCTCTCTCTCACACACTCTTCATACTCTCACTCTCTCACACACACTCTTCATACTCTCACTCTCCTCTCTCACACACTCTTCATACTCTCACTCTCTCTCTCACATCACTCTTCATACTCTCACTCCCTCTCAACACACTCTTCATACTCTCACTCTCCCTCTCTCACACATCTTCATACTCTCACTCTCCCTCTCACACACTCTTCATACTCTCACTCTCCCTCTCTCACACACTCTTCATACTCTCACTCTCCTCTCACACATCTCTTCATACTCTCACTCCCTCTCTCACACACTCTTCATACTCTCACTCTCTCTCACACTCTTCATACTCTCCCTCTCCCTCTCACACATTCTTCATACTCTCACTCCCTCTCTCTCACACATTCTTCATACTCTCACTCACTCTCACACACACTCTTCATACTCTCACTCCCTCTCTCACACACTCTTCATACTCTCACTCTCTCTCTCACACATTCTTCATACTCTCACACTCTCTGTCACACACTCTTCATACTCTCACTCCCTCTCTCTCACACATTCTTCATACGCTCACTCCCTCTCTCTCACACACTCTTCATACTCTCACTCCCCCATCACACACTCTTCATACTCTCAATCCCTCTCTCATGCACTCTTCATACTATCCCTCTCTCACACTCTTCATATTCTCCCTCTCCCTCTCTCACACATTCCTCATACTCTCACTCTCTCTCACACATTCTTCATACTCTCACTCTCTCTCACACACACTCTTCATACTCTCCCTCTCCCACTCACACATTATTCATAATCTCACTCCCTCTCTCTAGCACACTCTTCATACTCTCACTCCCCCATCACACACTCTTCATACTCTCAATCCCTCTCTCATGCACTCTTCATACTATCCCTCTCTCACACTCTTCATACTCTCCCTCTCCCTCTCACACATTCTTCATACTCTCACTCCCTCTCTCTCACACACTCTTCATACTCTCACTCCCCCATCACACACTCTTCATACTCTCAATCCCTCTCTCACACACTCTTCATACTATCCCTCTCACACATTCTTCATACTCTCACTCCCATTCTCACACACTCTTCATACTCTCACTCTCCCGCTCACTCACTCTTCATACTCTCACTCTCTCTCTCACACACTCTTCATACTCTCACTCCCTCTCTCACACACTCTTCATACTCTCACTCTCTCTCTCACAACTCTTCATACTCTCACTCCCTCTCTCACACACTCTTCATACTCTCACTCTCCCTCTCACACACTCTTCATACTCTCACTCCCTCTCTCTCACACACTCTTCATACTTTCACTCCATCTCTCTCACATACTCTTCATACTCTCACACTCTCTGTCACACACTCTTCATACTCTCACTCCCTCTCTCATGCACTCTTCATACTATCCCTCTCTCACACTCTTCATATTCTCCCTCTCCCTCTCTCACACATTCCTCATACTCTCACTCTCCGCTCACTCACTCTTCATACTCTCACTCTCTCTCTCACACACTCTTCATACTCTCACTCCCTCTCTCACACACTCTTCATACTCTCACTCTCCCTCTCACACACTCTTCATACTCTCACTCCCTCTCTCTCACACACTCTTCATACTTTCACTCCATCTCTCTCACATACTCTTCATACTCTCCCGCTCCCTCTCACACACACTTCATAATTTCACTCTTCCTCCTTCTCACAAACTCTTCATACTCTCACTCCCTCTCTCACACACTCTTCATACTCTCACTCTCTCTCTCACACATTCTTCATACTCTCACACTCTCTGTCACACACTCTTCATACTCTCACTCCCTCTCTCTCACACATTCTTCATACGCTCACTCCCTCTCTCTCACACACTCTTCATACTCTCACTCCCCCATCACACACTCTTCATACTCTCAATCCCTCTCTCATGCACTCTTCATACTCTCACTCCCTCTCTCTCACACTCTTCATATTCTCCCTCTCCCTCTCTCACACATTCCTCATACTCTCACTCTCTCTCACACATTCTTCATACTCTCACTCTCTCTCTCATACACTCATCATAATCTCACTCTCTCTCTCTGACACACACTCTTAATATTCTCACTCTCTCTCACATTCTTCATACTCGCACTCTCTCACACACTCTTCATACTCTCACTCCCTCTCTCACCCATTCTTCATACTCTCACTCCCTCTCTCACACACCCTTCATACATACTCTCACTGTCTCTCTCACACACTCTTCATAATCTCACTCTCCCTCTCTCACAAACTCTTCATACTCTCACTCCCCCATCACACACTCTTCATACTCTCGCTCACACTCACACACTCCTCATACTCTCACTCTCACAAACACGCATCATACTCTCACTCTCTCTCGCACACAATCTTCATACTCTCACTCTCTCTCTCACACATTCATCATACTCTCACTCTCTCTCACACACACTCTTCATATTCTCACTCCCTCTCTCACACACTCTTCATACTCTCACTCCCCCTCACACACCCTTCATACTCTCAATCCCTCTCTCATGCACTCTTCATACTATCCCTCTCTCACACTCTTCATACTCTCCCTCTCCCTCTCACACTTTCTTCATACTCTCACTCCCTCTCTCTCACACATTCTTCATAATCTCACTCTCTCACACACACTCTTTATACTCTCACTCTCTCTCTCACACATTCTTCATACTCTCACTCCCTCTCTCTCACACATTCTTCATACTCTCACTCACTCTCACACACACTCTTCATACTCTCACTCTCCCTCTCACACATTCTTCATACTCTCACTCCCTCTCTCTAACACACTCTTCATACTCTCACTCCCCCATCACACACTCTTCATACTCTCAATCCCTCTCTCATGCACTCTTCATACTATCCCTCTCTCACACTCTTCATACTCTCCCTCTCCCTCTCACACATTCTTCATACTCTCACTCCCTCTCTCTCACACATTCTTCATACTCTCACTCTCTCACACACACTCTTTATACTCTCACTCTCTCTCACACACATTCTTCATACTCTCACTCCCTCTCTCTCACACATTCTTCATACTCTCACTCACTCTCACACACACTCTTCATACTCTCACTCTCTCTCTCACACACACTCTTCATACTCTCACTCTCCCTCTCACACATTCTTCATACTTTCACTCCCTCTCTCTCACACACTCTTCATACTCTCACTCCCCCATCACACACTCTTCATACTCTCAATCCCTCTCTCACACACTCTTCATACAATCCCTCTCACACAGTCTTCATACTCTCACTCTCCCTCTCACACATTCTTCATACTCTCACTCCCATTCTCACACACTCTTCATACTCTCACTCTCCCTCTCACACACTCTTCATACTCTCACTCTCTCTCTCACACACTCTTCATACTCTCACTCCCTCTCTCACACACGCTTCATACTCTCACTCTCCCCTCACACACTCTTCATACTCTCACTCCCTCTCTCTCACACACTCTTCAAACTTCACTCCCATCCTCCTCACATAATCTTCATACTCTCCCCGCTCCCTCTCTCACGACACTTCATAATTCACCTTCCTCCTTCTCACAACTCTTCATACTCTCACTCCCCTCTCTCACACATCTTCATACTCTCACTCTCTCTCTCACACATTCTTCAACTCCACACTCTCTGTCACACACGCTTCTACTCTCACTCCCTCTCTCTCACACATTCTTCATACGCTCACTCCCTCTCTCTCACACACCTCATACTCTCACTCCCCCCATCACACAACCTCATACGCCAATCACCTCTCTCATG
>CM059436.1:27613118-27650181 GCA_030390025.1 Squalus acanthias | reverse complement strand
CACACACTCTTCATACTCTCACTCGCTATCTCACACAATCTCTTCATATTCTCACTTTCGCTCACTCACACACTCCTCATACTCTCACTCTCTCACACGCTCTTCATAATCTCACTCTCCCTCTCTCACACACTCTATACTCTCATGCTCTCTCTCCCACACACTCTTGATTCTCTCACTATCCCTCGCTCACTCACTCTTCATACTCTCACTCTCCCTCTCTCACACACTCTTCATACTCTCACTCTCCCTCTCTCACACACTCTTCATACTCTCACTCTTTCTTTCAAACGCACTCCTCATACTCTCACTCTCTCACACACTATTCCTACTCTCACACCCTCTCACAAATCTTCATACTCTCACTCTCTCTCTCACACACTCTCTTCACAAGCTCACTCTCCCTCTCTCACACAGTCTTCACACTCTCACTCTTCACTCTCTCGCACTCTTCATACTCTCACTCCCTCTCTCACACGCTTCATACTCTCACTCCCACTCTCTCTCACACTCTGCATACTCTCACTCTCCCTCTCTCACAAACTCTTCATACTCTCACTCACTCTCTCAATCACTACACATACTCTCACTCTCCATCTCACACACACTCTTCATACTCTCACTCTCCCTGTCACGCACTCTTCATACGCTCACTCCCTCTCACACACACTCTTCATACTCTCACTCCCTGAATAACACAATCTTCATGCGCTCATTCTCTCTGTAACACTCTCTTCATACTCTCACTCTCCCTCTCTCACAGACTCCTCATAATCTCACACTCTCACACACTATTTCTACTCTCACACCCTCTCACAGATCTTCATACTCTCAATCTACCTCTCTCACACGCTCATCATACTCTCACTCTCCCTCTCTCACACACTCTTCATACTATCACTTCTTCTCTCACACACTCTTCATACTCTCACTCTCCCTCTCACATACTCTTCCTACTCTCACTCTTCTCTCACACACACTGTTCATACTTTCAATCTCCCTCTCTCACACACTCTACTTACTCTCTCTCCCTCTCTCACACACTCTTCATACTCTCACTCTCCCTCTCTCACGCACTCTTCATACTCTCAATCTTTCTTTCAAACACACTCCTCATACTCTCACTCTCTCACACACTATTCCTACTGTCACACCCTCTCACAAATCTTCACACTCTCACTCTTTCTCTCACACACTCTCTTCACAAGCTCACTCTCCCTCTCTCACACACTCTTCATACTCTCACTGCCTCTCTCACACACACTTCATACTCTCACACTTCTCTCTCTCACACTCTTCATACTCTCACTCCCTCTCTCACAAGCTTCATACTCTCACTCTCTCTCTCTCTCTCTCACACTCTGCAAACTCTCACTCCCTCCCACTCACATTTCAAACTCTCACTCTCCCTCTCTCACACACTCTTCATACTCTCACTCTCACACTCTCACACACTCTTCATACTCTCCCTCTCCCTCACTCACACACTCTTCATACTCTCACTCCCTCTCACACATGCTTCATACTCTCACTCTCTCCCTCTCTCACACACTCTTCATACTCTCACTCTCCCTCTCTCACAGACTCTTCATATTCTCACTGTCCCTCTCTCACACACTCTTCATACTCTCACTGCCTCTCTCACACAGTCTTCACACTCTCACTCTTCTCTCTCACACACTTTTCATACTCTCCATCCCTCTCTCACACATTCTTCATATTCTCACTCGCTCTCTCACACACAGTCTTCATACTCTCACTCTCCCTCTCACACACACTCTTCATACTCTCACTCTCCCGCTCTCACACACTCTTCGTAAGCTCACTGCCTCTCTCACACAGTCTTCACACTCTCACTCTTCTCTCTCTCACACTCTTCATACTCTCACTCACTCTCACACACTCTTCATACTCTCTCTACCTCTCTCACACACTCTTCACACACTCTTTCTCTCTCACACACTCTTCATACTCTCAATTCCTCTCTCACACAATCTTCATACTCTCACTCTCTCTCACACAATCTCTTCATATTCTCACTTTCGCTCTCTCACACACTCCTCATACTCTCACTCTCTCAGACACTCTTCATATGATTACTCACCCTCTCTCACACTGTCTTCATACTCTCACGCTCTCTCTCCCACACACTTCATACTCTCACTCTCCCTCGCTCACACACTATTCATACACTCACTCTCCCTCTCCAACACACTCCTCATGCTCTCACTCGCTCTCTCAAACACTCTTCATACGCTCACTCTCTCGCTCTCACACATTCTTCATACTCTCACTCCCTCGCTCACTCACTCATCATACTCTCAGTCACCCTCTCTCACACACTCATCATGTTCTCACTCTCTCTCTCTCGCACACTCTTCATACTCTCACACCTTTTCACACACACTTCATACTCACACTCTCTCACTCACACACCCTTCTTACTCTCACTCTCCCTCTCTCACACACACTTGATACTCTCACTCTCCCTCTCTCACACACTTTACATTCTCTCACTGCCTCTGTCACAGTCTTCAAACTCTCACTGTTCTCTCTCACACACTCTTCATTCTCTCACTCCCTCTCACACATTCTTCATACTCTCACTCTCCCTCTCTCACGCACTCTTCATACTCTCACTCTTTCTTTCAAACACACTCCTCATACTCTCACTCTCTCACACACTATTCCTACTCTCACACCCTCTCACAAATCTTCACACTCTCACTCTTTCTCTCACACACTCTCTTCACAAGCTCACTCTCCCTCTCTCACACACACACTTCATACTCTCACTCTCCCTCTCTCACGCACTTTTGATACTCTCACTCTCCCTCTCTCACAAACTCTTCATATGCTCACTCCCTCTCTCACACTCTCTTCATACTCTCATGCTCTCTCTCCCAAATTCTCTTCAAACTCTCACTCTCCCTCATTCACACACTCTTCATACTCTCACACTCCCTCTCTCACAAACTCTTCATTCTCTCACTTTCCCTCTCACACACTCTTCATAATCTCACGCTTTCTCTCACACACAATCTTCATGCTCTCATTATCTCTCTAACACTCTCTTCATACTCTCACTCTCCCTCTCTCACAGACTCCTCATAATCTCACTCTCTCACACACTATTTCTACTCTCACACCCTCTCACAGATCTTCATACTCTCAATCTCCCTCTCACACACGATCTTCATACTCTCACTCTCCCTCTCTCACGCACTCTTCATACTATCACTTCCTCTCTCACACACTCCTCATACTCTCACTCTCTCACACACTATTCCTACTCTCACACCCGCTCACAAATCTTCATACTCTCACTCTCTCACACACACTCTGCAAACTCTCACACCCTCTCACACACACTTCATACTCTCACTCTCCCTCTCTCACACACACTTCATACTCTCACTCTCACTCTCACACACTCTTCATACTCTCACTCTCCCTCTCTCACACACTCTTCATACTCTCACTCTCCCTCTCTCACACACACTTCATACTCTCTCTCTCCCTCTCTCACAGACTCTTCATACTCTCCCTCTCCCTCTCTCACACACTCATCATATTCTCACTGTCGCTCTCTCACACATTCTTCATGTTCTCACTCGCTCTCTCACACACACTTCATAATCTCACTCTCCCGCTCTCACACACTCTTCGTAAGCTCACTGCCTCTCTCACACAGTCTTCACACTCTCACTCTTGTCTCTCACGCCTTCTTCATACTCTCACTCACTCTCTCACACACTCTTCATACACCCACTCTCCCTCTCTCACACACTTTTCATACTCTCACTCACCCTCTCTCACAAACAGTCTTCATACTCTCACTCAATCTCTCACATATTCTTCATACTCTCACTCTGCCGCTCTCAGTACACTCTTCATACTCTCACTCTCTACCTCTCTCAGACACTCTTCATACTCTCACTCTCTCTGTCACTCTTCATAATCTCACTCTCTCTCTCACACTCTTCATACGCTCACACCCTCTCACACACACTTCATAATCTCACTCTCTCTCACACACCCTTCATACTCTCACTCTCCCTCTCTCACACACTCTTCGTAATCTCATTCTCTCTCACACACACACTCTTCATATTCTCACTCTCCCTCTCTCACACACTCTTCATACTCTCACTCTCCCGTTCTCACTCACTCTTCATACTCACACTCTCCCTCTCACACACTCTTCATACACTCACTCCCTCTCTCACACATTCTTCATTCTCTCACTCTCCCTCTCTCAAACACTCTTCATACTCCCACTCCCTGTCTCACACACTCCTCATACTCTCACTCTTTCTTTCAAACACACTCCTCATACTCTCACTCTCTCACACACTATTCCTACTCTCACACAATCTCACAAATCTTCATACTCTCACACTCTCTCTCACACACTCTCTTCACAAGCTCACTCTCCCTCTCTCACACAGTCTTCATACTCTCACTCTCGTCTCTCACACCCTCTTCATACTCTCACTCGCTCTCTCACATACTCTTCATACTCTCACTCTCCCCCTCACACACACTTCATATTCTCACTCTTCCCTCTCTCACACACTCTTCATACTCTCACTCTCCCTCGCTCACACACTCTTCATACTCCCACTCTCCCTCTCTCACACATTCTTCCTACTCTCCCTCTCCCTCTCTCACAAACTGTCTTCATACTCTCACTCAATCTCTCACACATTCTTCATACTCTCATTCTGCCTCTCTCAAACACTCTTCATACTCTCGCTCTCCCTCTCACACTCTTCATACTCTCACTCTCCCTTTCTCACTCACTCTTCATACTCTCACTCCCTCTCTCACATACTCTTCATACACACCCACTCCCTCTCTCGCACACTCTTGATACTCTCACTCTCCCTCTCTCACACACTCTTCATACTCTCACACTCCCTCTCTCACACATTCTTCATTCTCTCACTCTCCCTCTCTCACACACTCTTCATACTCCCACTCCCTGTCTCACACACTCCTCATACTCTCACTCTTTCTTTCAAACACACTCCTCATACGCTCACTCTCTCACACACTATTCCTACTCTCACACAATCTCACAAATCTTCATACTCTCACTCTCTATCTCACACACTCTCTTCACAAGCTCACTCTCTCTCTCTCTCACACTCTTCATACTCTCACACACACTTCATACTGTCACTCTTTACATCACACACCCTTCATACTCTCACTCACCCTGTCTCACACACTCTTCATACTCTCACTGCCTCTCTCACACAGTCTTTATACTCCCACTCTTGTCTCTCACACCTTCTTCATACTTTCACTCGCTCTCTCACATGCTCTTCATACTCTCACTCTCCCCCTCACACACATTTCATATTCTCACTCTCACACTCTCACACACTCTTCATACTCTCATTCTCCCTCTCTCATGCACTCTTCATACTCTCTCTCCCTCTCTCACACACTCTTCATACTCTCACTCTCCGTCGCTCACACACTCTTCATACTCTCACTCTCTCTCACACACACTCTTCATGCTCTCCCTCTCCCTCTCTCACAAACAGTCTTCATACTCTCACTCAATCTCTCACACATTCTTTATACTCTCACTCTGCTGCTCTCAGTACACTCTTCATACTCTCACTCTCTACCTCTCTCAGACACTCTTCATACTCTCACTCTCTCTCTCTCACGCTTCATAATCTCACTCTCTCTCTCACACACTTCATACACTCACACCCTCTCACACACACTTCATAATCTCCCTCTCTCTCTCACACACCCTTCATACTCTAACACTTCCTCTCTCACACACTCTTCATACAATCACACTCCCTCTCTCACAGACTCTTCTTACTCTCACTCTCCCTCGCTCACACACTCTTCATACTATCACTGCCTTTCTCTCACAACACACTTCATATTCTCTCTCTCCCTCTCTCACATGCTCTTCATACTCTCACTCTCTCTCTCTCTCTCACACTCTTCATACTCTCACTCCCCCTCTCTCACACACTCTTCATACTCTCACTCTCCCTCTCTCACAGACTCTTCATACTCACTCACCTCGCTCACACACTATTCATACTCTCGCACTCACTCATCACACACTCTTCATTCTCTCACTCTCCAGCTCTCACACACTCTTCATACTCTCACTTCCTCTCTCACACCGTCTTCATACTCTCACTCTTCTATCTCTCACAATCTTCATACTCTCACTCCCTCTCTCACACACTCTTCATAATCTCACTCTCCCTCTCCTACACTCTTCCTACTCACACTCTTCTCTCACACACACTGTTCATACTTTCAATCTCCCTGTCTCACACACTCTACTCCTCTCTCTTTCTCTCTCACACATTCTTCCTACTCTCCCTCTCCCTCTCTCACAAACTGTCTTCATACTCTCACTCAATCTCTCACACATTCTTCATACTCTCACTCTGCCTCTCTCAAACACTCTTCATACTCTCGCTCTCCCTCTCACACTCTTCATACTCTCACTCTCCCTTTCTCACTCACTCTTCATACTCTCACTCCCTCTCTCACATACTCTTCATACACACCCACTCCCTCTCTCGCACACTCTTGATACTCTCACTCTCCCTCTCTCACACACTCTTCATACTCTCACACTCCCTCTCTCACACATTCTTCATTCTCTCACTCTCCCTCTCTCACACACTCTTCATACTCCCACTCCCTGTCTCACACACTCCTCATACTCTCACTCTTTCTTTCAAACACACTCCTCATACGCTCACTCTCTCACACACTATTCCTACTCTCACACAATCTCACAAATCTTCATACTCTCACTCTCTATCTCACACACTCTCTTCACAAGCTCACTCTCTCTCTCTCTCACACTCTTCATACTCTCACACACACTTCATACTGTCACTCTTTACATCACACACCCTTCATACTCTCACTCACCCTGTCTCACACACTCTTCATACTCTCACTGCCTCTCTCACACAGTCTTTATACTCCCACTCTTGTCTCTCACACCTTCTTCATACTTTCACTCGCTCTCTCACATGCTCTTCATACTCTCACTCTCCCCCTCACACACATTTCATATTCTCACTCTCACACTCTCACACACTCTTCATACTCTCATTCTCCCTCTCTCATGCACTCTTCATACTCTCTCTCCCTCTCTCACACACTCTTCATACTCTCACTCTCCGTCGCTCACACACTCTTCATACTCTCACTCTCTCTCACACACACTCTTCATGCTCTCCCTCTCCCTCTCTCACAAACAGTCTTCATACTCTCACTCAATCTCTCACACATTCTTTATACTCTCACTCTGCTGCTCTCAGTACACTCTTCATACTCTCACTCTCTACCTCTCTCAGACACTCTTCATACTCTCACTCTCTCTCTCTCACGCTTCATAATCTCACTCTCTCTCTCACACTCTTCATACACTCACACCCTCTCACACACACTTCATAATCTCCCTCTCTCTCTCACACACCCTTCATACTCTAACACTTCCTCTCTCACACACTCTTCATACAATCACTCTCCCTCTCTCACAGACTCTTCTTACTCTCACTCTCCCTCGCTCACACACTCTTCATACTATCACTGCCTTTCTCTCACACACACTTCATATTCTCTCTCTCCCTCTCTCACATGCTCTTCATACTCTCACTCTCTCTCTCTCTCTCACACTCTTCATACTCTCACTCCCCCTCTCTCACACACTCTTCATACTCTCACTCTCCCTCTCTCACAGACTCTTCATACTCACTCACCTCGCTCACACACTATTCATACTCTCGCACTCACTCATCACACACTCTTCATTCTCTCACTCTCCAGCTCTCACACACTCTTCATACTCTCACTTCCTCTCTCACACCGTCTTCATACTCTCACTCTTCTATCTCTCACAATCTTCATACTCTCACTCCCTCTCTCACACACTCTTCATAATCTCACTCTCCCTCTCCTACACTCTTCCTACTCACACTCTTCTCTCACACACACTGTTCATACTTTCAATCTCCCTGTCTCACACACTCTACTCCTCTCTCTTCCTCTCTCACACACTCTTCATACTCTCACTCTCTCTCACACACACTCTTCATACTCTCACTCCCCCTCTCACACACTCTTCAAACTCACACTCTCCCTCTCTCACACACTCTTCATACTCTCACTCTCCCTCTCACACACTCTTCATACTCTCACTCTTTCTTTCAAACACACTCCTCATAATCTCACTCTCTCACACACTATTCCTACTCTCACACCCTCTCACAAATCTTCACACTCTCATTCTTTCTCTCACACACTCACTTCACAAGCTCACTCTCCCTCTCTCACACACTCTTCATACACTCACTCTCTCTCACACACTCTTCATACTCTCACTCTCCCTCTCTCACACACTCTTCATACTCTCACTCTCCCTCTCTCACACACTCTTCATACTCTCACTCTCTCTCTCTCACACACTCTTCATATTCTTATTGTCCCTCTCTCACACACTCTTCATACTCTCACTCCCCCTCTCTCACACTCTCTTCATACTCTCACGCTCTCTCTCCCACACACTCTTCAAACTCTCACACTCCCTCGTTCACACACTCTTCATAATCTCACGCTTTCTCTCACACACACTCTTTATACTCTCACTCCCTGTATCACACAATTTTCATGCTCTCATTCTCTCTCTAACACTCTCTTCATACTCTCACTCTCCCTCTCTCACAGACTCCTCATAATCTCACTCTCCCTCTCTCACACACTATTTCTACTCTCACACCCTCTCACAGATCTTCATACTCTCAATCTCCCTCTCACACACGCTCTTCATACTCACACTCTCCCTCTCTCACACTCTTCATACTCTCACTTCCTCTCTCACACACTCTTCATACTCTCACTCTCGCTCTCTCACAAACAGTCTTCAAACTCTCACTCAATCTCTCACACATTCTTCATACTCTCACTCTCGACCTCTCTCACACACTCTTCATACTCTCACTCTCCCTCTCCCACACGCTCTTCATACTCACACTCTCCCTCTCTCACACTCTTCATACTCTCACTTCCTCTCTCACACACTCTTCATACTCTCACTCTCGCTCTCTCACAAACAGTCTTCAAACTCTCACTCAATCTCTCACACACTCTTCATACTCTCACTCTCCCTCTCTCACACACTCTTCGTACTCTCATTCTCTCTCTCACACACACTCTTCATATTCTCACTCTTTCTTTCAAACACACTCCTCTTACTCTCACTCTCTCACACACTATTCCGACTCTCACACCCTCTCACAAATCTTCATACTCTCACTCTCCCTCTCACACACTCTGCATACTCTCACTGCCTCTCTCACACATTCTTCACACTTTCACTCTCCCTCTCACACACACTCCTTATACTCTCACTCTCCCGCTGTCACACACTCTTCGTAAGCTCACTGCCTCTCTCACACAGTCTTCACACTCTAACTCTTCTCTCTCTCAAGCTCTTCACACTCTCACTCACTCTCACACACTCTTCATACTCCCTCTACCTCTCTCACACACTCTTCACACACTCACTCTTTCTCTCCAACACACACTCTTCATACTCTCACTCGCTATCTCACACAATCTCTTCATATTCTCACTTTCGCTCACTCACACACTCCTCATACTCTCACTCTCTCACACGCTCTTCATAATCTCACTCTCCCTCTCTCACACACTCTATACTCTCATGCTCTCTCTCCCACACACTCTTGATTCTCTCACTATCCCTCGCTCACTCACTCTTCATACTCTCACTCTCCCTCTCTCACACACTCTTCATACTCTCACTCTCCCTCTCTCACACACTCTTCATACTCTCACTCTCCCTCTCTCACGCACACTTCATACTCTCACTCTTTCTTTCAAACACACTCCTCATACTCTCACTCTCTCACACACTATTCCTACTCTCACACCCTCTCACAAATCTTCACACTCTCACTCTTTCTCTCACACACTCACTTCACAAGCTCACTCTCCCTCTCTCACACACTCTTCATACTCTCACTCACTCTCACTCACTTTTGATACTCTCTCTCTCCCTCTCTCACACACTCTTCATACTCTCACTCACTCTCTCACACACGCTCTTCATACTCTCACTCTCGCTCTCTCACACACTCCTCATACTCTCACTCTCTCAGACACTCTTCAGACTCTCACTCTCCCTCTCTCACAAACTCTTCATATGCCCACTCCCTCTTTCACACTCTCTTCATACTCTCACGCTCTCTCTCCCACACACTCTTCAAACTCTCACTCTCCCTCGTTCACACACTCTTCATATTCTCACACTCCCTCTCTCACACACTCTTCATACTCTCACGCTCTCTCTCCCACGCACTCTTCAAACTCTCACTCTCCCTCATTCACACATTCTTCATATTCTCACACTCCCTCTCTCACACACTCTTCATACTCTCACGCTCTCTCTCCCACACACTCTTCAAACTCTCACTCTCCCTCATTCACACACTCTTCATATTCTCACACTCACTCTCTCACACACTCTTCATTCTCTCACTCTCCCTCTCTCACAGACTCCTCATAATCTCACTCTCTCACGCAGTATTTCTAATCTCAAACCCTCTCACAGATCTTCATATTCTCACTCTCCCTCTCACACACGCTCTTCATACTATCACTTCCTCTCTCACACAGTCTTCATACTCTCACTCTTCTATATCTCACACTCTTCATACTCTCATTCTCCCTCTCACACACTCTTCTTACTCTCACTCTTCTCTCACACACACTGTTCATACTTTCAATCTCCCTCTCTCACACAATCTACTTACACACTCTCTTGATACTCTCACGCTCTCTCTCCCACACACTCTTCATACTCTCACTCTCCCTCGCTCACACACTATTCATACACTCACTCTCCCTCTCTAACACACTCCTCATGCTCTCATTCGATCTCTCAAACACTGTTCATACTCTCACTCCCTCTCTCACTCACTCTTCATACTCTCACTCTCCCTCTCTCACACCCTCTTCATACTCTCACTCTTTCAAACACACTCCTCATACTCTCACTCTCTCACACACTATTCCTACTCTCACACCCTCTCACAAATCTTCATAATCTCACTCTCTCTCACACATTCTCTTCACAAGCTCACTCTCCCTCTCTCACACACTTGTCATATTCTCAATCTCTCTCTCTCACACACTATTCATACACTCACTCTCCCTCTCTCACACACACTTGATACTCTCACACTCCCTCTCTCACACACTCTTCATACTCTCACTCTCTCTCACACAATCTTCATACTCTCACTCTCCCACTCTCACACACTCTTCATACTCTCACTCTCCCTCTCTCACACACTCTTCATATTCTCACTCTCCCTCTCTCACAAACTCTTCATACGCTCACTCCCTCTCTCACACTCTCTTCATAATCTCACGCTTTCTCTCACACACACTCTTCATACTCTCACTCCCTGTATCACACAATCTTAATGCTCTAATTCTCTCTCTAACACTCTCTTCATACTCTCACTCTCCCTCTCTCACAGACTCCTCATAATCTCACTCTCTCACACACTATTTCAACTCTCACACCCTCTCACAGATCTTCATACTCTAAATCTCCCTCTCACACACTCTTCATACTCTCACTCTTTCATTCAAACACACTCCTCATAATCTCACTCTCTCACACACTCTTCATACGCTCAGACTCTCTCTCTCTCACTCTTCATAATCTAACTCTCTCTCTCACACTCTTCTTACACTCACACCCTCTCACACACACTTCATAATCTCCCTCTCTCTCTCACACATCCTTCATACTCTCACTCTCCCTTTCTCACTCACTCTTCATACTCTCACTCCCTCTCTCACATACTCTTCATACACTCACACCCTCGCTCCAACAATCTTCATTCTCTCACTCTCCCTCTCTCACACACACTTCATACTCTCACTCTTTCTTTCAAACACACTCTTCATACTCTCACTCTCTCTCTCACAGACTCTTCATACTCTCACACTCCCTCTCTCACACACTCCTCATACTCTCACTCTCTCACACGCTATTCCAACTCTCACACAATCTCACAAATCTTCACACTCTCACTCTCTCTCTCACACACTCTCTTCACAAGCTCACTCTCCCTCTCTCACACACTCTTCATACTCACACTTCTCTCTCTCACACTCTTCATACTCTCACTCTCCCTCTCTCACACACTCTTCATACTCTCACTGCCTCTCTCACACACTCTTCATATTCTCACACTCACTCTCTCACACACTCTTCATTCTCTCACTCTCCCTCTCTCACACACTCTTCATAATCTCACGCTTTCTCTCTCACACACTCTTCATAATCTCACTCCCTGTATCACACAATCTTCATGCTCTAATTCTCTCTCTCACACTCACTCTTCATACTCTCACTCTCCCTCTCTCACACTCTTCATACTCTCACTCTCCCTCTCCTACACTCTTCCTACTCACACTCTTCTCTCACACACACTGTTCATACTTTCAATCTCCCTGTCTCACACACTCTACTCCTCTCTCTTCCTCTCTCACACACTCTTCATACTCTCACTCTCTCTCACACACACTCTTCATACTCTCACTCCCCCTCTCACACACTCTTCATACTCACACTCTCCCTCTCTCACACACTCTTCATACTCTCACTCTCCCTCTCACACACTCTTCATACTCTCACACTTTCTTTCAAACACACTCCTCATAATCTCACTCTCTCACACACTATTCCTACTCTCACAAAATCTTCATACACTCACTCTCTCACACAATCTCTTCATATTCTCACTTTCGCTCTCTCACACACTCCTCATACTCTCTCTCTCTCGGACACTCTTCATACTATCACTCTCCCTCTCCCACACACTCTTCATACTCTCACTCTCCCTCTCTCACACCCTTTTCATACTCTCACTCTTTCTTTCAAACAAACTACTCATAATCTCACTCTCTCACCCACTATTCCTACTCTCACAACCTCTCACAAATCTTCATACTCTCACTCTCCCTCTCTCACACACTCTTCATACTCCCACTCCCTGTCTCACACACTCCTCATACTCTCACTCTTTCTTTCAAACACACTCCTCATACTCTCACACCCTCTCACACACTCCTCATACTCTCACTCTCTCACACACTATTCCAACTCTCACACAATCTCACAAATCTTCACACTCTCTCTCTCACACACACTCTCTTCACAAGCTCACTCTCCCTCTCTCACACACTCTTCATACTCTCACTGCCTCTCTCTCACATTCTTCATACTCTCACTCTCCCTCTCTCACAAACTCTTCATACGCTCACTCCCTCTCTCACACTCTCTTCATATTCTCACACTCACTCTCTCACACACTCTTCATTCTCTCACTCTCCCTCTCTCACACACTCTTCATAATCTCACGCTTTCTCTCACACACACTCTTCATACTCTCACTCCCTGTATCACACAATCATCATGCTCTCATTCTCTCTCTAACACTCTCTTCATACTCTGACTCTCCCTCTCTCACACACTCTTCATACTCTCATTCTCTCTCACACACACACTCTTCCTATTCTCACTATCCCTCTCTCACACACTCTTCATACTCTCACTCTCCCTCTCACACACTCTTCATACGCTCCCTCTCTCGCTCTCACACACTCTTCATACACTCACTCTCCCTTTCTCACTCACTCTTCATACTCTCACTCCCTCTCTCACACACTCTTCATACTCTCACTCTCCCTTTCTCACTCACTCTTCATACTCTCACTCCCTCTCTCACATACTCTTCATACACTCACACTCGCTCTCTCACACACTCTTGATACTCTCACTTTCCCTCTCTCACAGACTCTTCATACACTCACTCCCTCTCTCCAACATTCTTCATTCTCTCACTCTCCCTCTCTCACACACACTTCATACTCTCCCACTCCCTGTCTCACACACTCCTCATACTCTCACTCTTTCTTTCAAACACACTCCTCATACTCTCACTCTCTCACACACTATTCCTGCTCTCACACCCTCTCACACACTCCTCATACTCTCACTCTCTCACACACTATTCCAACTCTCACACAATGTCACAAATCTTCACATTCTCACTCTCTCTCTCACACACTCTCTTCACAAGCTCACTCTCCCTCTCTCACACACTCTTCATACTCTCACTGCCTCTCTCACACAGTCTTCATACGCTCACACTCCTCTCTCTCACACTCTTCATACTCTCACTCTCCCTCTCTCACACACTCTTCATACTCTCACTGCCTCTCTCACACAGTCTTCATACGCTCACACTCTCTCTCACACACTCTTCATACTCTCACTCTCCCTCTCTCACACTCTCTTCATACTCTCACTCTCCTCTCACACACTCTTCATACTGCTCACTCTCCCTCTCTCACACACTCTTCATACTCTTCACTCTCCTCTCTCAGCACACTCTTCATACTCTCACTCCCGTCTCTCACACAGCTCCTTCATACTCTCACTCTCTCGTCTCACACACACTCTTCATACTCATAACTCTCCTCTCCTCACTCACTCTTTCATACTCTCATCTCCCTCTCTCACACACTCTTCATACTCTCCCTCTCCCTCTCTCTCACACTCTTCAATACTCTCACTCTCCCTCTCTCACACTCTCATATCTCTCAACTCTCTCTCTCACACACTCTTCATACTCTCAGCTCTCCGTCCTCACACATCTCTTCATACTCTCACTTCCCTCTCTCACACACTCTTCATACTCTCACTCTCTCTCTCACACACTCTTCAAACTCTCACGTCGCCTCTCTACACACTCTTCATACTCCCACTCTCCCTCTCTCACACATTCTTCCTACTCTCACTCTCCCTCTCTCACAAACAGTCTTCATACTCTCACTCAATCTCTCTCACATTCTTCATACTCTCACTCAGCCTCTCTCACACACTCTTCATGCTCTCACTCTCCCTCTCTCACCCACTCTTCATACTCTCACTTACTCCCTCTATCAGTACATTCTTCATACTCTCACTCTCCACCTCTCACAGACAATCTTCATACTCTCACTCTCTCTCTCTCACTCTTCATAATCTCACTCTCTCTCCCTCACACGCTTCATAAACTCACACCCTCTCACACACACTTCATAATCTCCCTCTCTCTCTCACACCCCTTTCATACTCTCATTCTCTCTCACACACACACTCTTCCTATTCTCACTATCCCTCTCTCACACACTCTTCATACTCTCACTCTCCCTCTCACACACTCTTCATACTCTTCCTCTCTCGCTCTCACACACTCTTCATACTCTCACAATCCCTTTCTCACTCACTCTTCATACTCTCACTCCCTCTCTCACATACTCTTCATACACTCGCACTCCCTCACTCACATACTCTTCATACACTCGCACTCCCTCTCTCACACACGCTTCATACTCTCACTCTCCCTCTCTCACACACTCTTCATACTCACTCTCCCTCTCTCACACATTCTTCATTCTCTCATTCTCCCTCTCTCACACACTCTGCATACTCCCACTCCCTCACTCACACACTCTTCATACGCTCATTCTTCCAATCTCAGACACTCTTCATTCTCTCACTCCCCCGTCAAACATTCTTCATACTGTCACTCGCTCACTCACACACTCTTCATATGCACCCTCTCTCGCTCTCTCACACTCTTCATACTCTCACTCTCCCTCTCTCACACACTCCTCATACTCTCACTCTCTCTCTCTCACACACTCTTCATGCTATCACTCTCTCTCTCTCACACAGTCTTCCAACTCTCACTCTCTCTCTCACACACTCTTCAGACTCTCACTCCCTCTCTCACACAATCTTCATACTCTCACTCTCCTCTCACAGCACTCTTCATACTCTCACACTCTCTCACACACTCTTCATACTCTCACTCCTCTCTCTCACACACTCTTCATACTCTCACTCTCCTCTCACACACACTTCATACTCTCACTCCCTCTCTCACACACTCTTCATACTCTCACTCTCCCTCTCTCACACTCCTCATACTCTCACTCTCTCTCTCACACACTCTTCATCACTCTCACTCCCTCTCTCACACACTCTTCATACTCTCACTCTCCTCTCTCACACACACTTCATACTCTCACTCCCCCTCTCTCACACACTCTTCATACTCTCACTCTCTCTCTCACACACTCTTCATACTCTCACTCTCCCTCTCTCACACACTCTTCATACTCTCACTCGCTCTCTCACACACTCTTCATACTCTCACTCTCTCTCTCTCACACCTCTTCATACTCTCACTTCCCTCTCTCACACACTCTTCATACTCACACTCCCTCTCTCACACACTCTTCATAATCTCACTCTCTCACTCACACACTCTTCTTACTCTCACTCTCCCTCTCACACACACTCTTCATACTCTCACTCTCCCTCGCTCACACACTCTTCATACTCCCACTCCCTCTCTCACATACTCTTCATACACTCGCACTCCCTCTCTCACATACTCTTCATACACTCGCACTCCCTCTCTCACATACTCTTCATACTCTCACTCCCTCTCTCACGCACTGTTCATGATGTCACTCGCTCACTCACACGCTCTTCATACTCTCACTCTCTCTCTCTCACACACTCTTCATACTCACTCTCCCTCTCTCACACATTCTTCATTCTCTCACTCTCCCTCTCTCACACACCCTTCATACTCTACACTCCCTCTCTCACACACTCTTCATACTCTCACTCTCCCTTCTCACTCACTCTTCATACTCTCACTCCCTCTCTCACATACTCTTCATACACTCACACTCGCTCTCTCACACACTCTTGATACTCTCACTTTCCCTCTCTCACAGACTCTTCATACACTCACTCCCTCTCTCCAACATTCTTCATTCTCTCACTCTCCCTCTCTCACACACACTTCATACTCCCACTCCCTGTCTCACACACTCCTCATACTCTCACTCTTTCTTTCAAACACTCTCCTCATACTCTCACTCTCTCACACACTATTCCTGCTCTCACACCCTCTCACACACTCTTCATACTCTCACTCTCTCTCTCACAGACTCTTCATACTCTCACACACCCTCTCTCACACACTCTTCATACTCTCACTCTCTCTCTCACACACTCTCTTCACAAGCTCACTCTCCCTCTCTCACACACTCTTCATACGCTCACATTCCTCTCTCTCACACTCTTCATACTCTCACTCTCCCTCTCTCACACACTCTTCATACACTCACTCTCCCTCTCTCACACAGTCGTCATACTCTCACTCTCACTCTCTCACAATCTTCATACACTCACTCCCTCTCTCACACATTCTTCATTCTCTCACCCTTCCGTCTCACACACTCTTCATACTCCCACTCCCTGTCTCAAACACTCCTCATACTCTCACTCTCCCTCTCTCACACATTCTTCCTACTCTCACTCTCCCTCTCTCACACAGTCTTCATACTCTCACTCCCTCTCTCACACACTTCATCCTCTCACTCTCACTCTCTCACGGACTCTTCATACTCTCACTCCCTCTCTCACACACTTCATACTCTCACTCTCCCTCTCACACAGTCTTCATACTCTCACTGCCTCTCTCACACAGTCTTCATACTCTCACTCGCTCACACACTCTTCATACTCTCACGCTCCCTCCCTCATGCAGTCTTCATACTCTCTCACGCTCTCTCACACACTCTTCATACTCTCACTCTCCCTCGCTCACACACTCTTCATACTCCCACTCTCCCTCTCTCACACATTCTTCCTGCTCTCACTCTCCCTCTCTCACAAACAGTCTTCATACTCTCACTTCCTTTCTCACACACTCTTCATACTCTCACTCTCTCTCTCACACACTCTTCATGCTCTCACTCTCCCTCTCTCACCCACTCTTCATACTCTCACTTACTCCCTCTATCAGTACATTCTTCATACTCTCACTCTCTACCTCTCACAGACAATCTTCATACTCTCACTCTCTCTCTCTCACTGTTCATAATCTCTCTCTCTCTCCCTCACAGGCTTCATAAACTCACACCCTCTCACACACAGTTCATAATCTCCCTCTCTCTCTCACACCCCCTTCATACTCTCATTCTCTCTCACACACACACTCATCCTATTCTCACTATCCCTCTCTCACACACTCTTCATACTCTCACTCTCCCTCTCACACACTCTTCATACTCTTCCTCTCTCGCTCTCACACACTCTTCATACTCTCACAATCCCTTTCTCACTCACTCTTCATACTCTCACTCCCTCTCCCACATACTCTTCATACACTCGCACTCCCTCTCTCACACACTCTTCATACTCTCACTCTCCCTCTCTCACACATTCTTCATACTCACTCTCCCTCTCTCACTCATTCTTCATTCTCTCATTCTCCCTCTCTCACACACTCTGCATACTCCCACTCCCTCACTCACACACTCATCATACGCTCATTCTTCCTCTCTCAGACACTCTTCATTCTCTCACTCCCCCGTCAAACATTCTTCATACTGTCACTCGCTCTCTCACACACTCTTCATATGCACCCTCTCTCGCTCTCTCACACTCTTCATACTCTCACTCTCCCTCTCTCACATACTCCTCATACTCTCACTCTCTCTCTCTCACACACTCTTCATGCTATCACTCTCCCTCTCTCACACAGTCTTCCAACTCTCACTCTCTCTCTCACACACTCTTCATACTCTCACTCCCTCTCTCACACATTCTTCATACTCTCAGTCTCCCTCTCACGCATTCTTCATACTCTCACACCATCTCACACACTCTTCATACTCTCCCTCATTCTCTCACACACTCGTCATACTCTCACTCTCCCTCTCAAACACACTTCATACACTCACTCTCTCTCACACACAATCTTCATATTCTCACTCTCCCTCTCTCACACACTCCTCATACTCTCACTCTCTGTCTCTAACACACTCTTCACACTCGCACTCCCTCTCTCACACACTCTTCATACTCTCACTCTCTCTCTCACACACACACTTCATACTCTCTCTCTCCCTCTCTCTCAGACACTCTTCATACTCTCACACTCTCTCTCTAACACTCTTCATACTCTCACTCCCTCTCTCACACACTGTTCATGATGTCACTCGCTCACTCACACGCTCTTCATACTCTCACTCTCTCTCTCTCACACACTCTTCCTACTCTCACTCCGTCTCTCACACACTCTTCATATACTCACCCTCCCTCTCTCACACACTCTTCATAATCTCACTCTCTCACTCACACATCCTTCTTACTCTCACTCTCCCTCTCACACACACTCTTCATACTCTCACTCTCCCTCGCTCACACACTCTTCATACTCTCACTCGCTCTCTCACAGACTCTTCATACTCTCACTCTCCCTCTCACACCAACTCTTCATAATCTCACTCTCTCCCTCTCTCAGACTCTTCATACTCCCACTCTCTCTCTCTCACACTCTTCATACACTCACACCCTCTCACACACACTTCATACTCTCACTCTCTCTCTCACACGCACTCTTCATACTCTCACTCCCTCTCTCACACACTCTTCATACTCTCACTCTCTTGCTCTCACTCACTCTTCATACACTCTCTCCCTCTCTCACACACTCTTCATACTCTGACGCTCCCTCTCTTCACACTCTTCATATTCTCACTCTCTCTGACATATTCTTCATACTCTCACTCTCCCTTTCTCACACACTCTTCATCCTCTCACTGCCTTTCAAACACAGTCTTCATATTCTCACTCGCTCTCTCACACACTCTTCATCCTCTCATGCTCTCCCTCGCTCAGACACTCTTCATATTCGCACTCTCTCTCTCTCACATTCTTCATACTCTCAATCTCTCTCTCATACACTCTTCAAACTCTCACTCTCTCTCTCACACACACTTCATACTCTCTCTCCCTCTCTCTCACACACTCTTCATACTCTCACTCCCTCTCTCACGCACTCTTCATACTCTCACTCCCTCTCTCACGCACTCTTCATACTCTCACTCTCTCTCTCACACACACTTCATACTCTCTCTCCCTCTCTCACACACTCTTCATACTCTCACTCCCTCTCTCACGCACTCTTCATAATCTCACTCCCTCTCTCACGCACTCTTCATACTCTCATTCTCTCTCTCACACACACTCTTCATACTCTCACTCTCCCTGACATATTCTTCATACACTCACTCTCCCTCTCTCACACAATCGTCATACTCTCACTCTCTCACAATCTTCATAATCGCACTCTCTCTCTCACACACCTTTCATACTCTCATTCTCCCTCTCTCACACACTCTTCATATACTCACTCTTTCTCACTCTCACACTCATCATACACTCACACCTTCTCACACGCACTTCATTGTCTCACTCTCTCTCTCACACACTCTTCATACTCTCACTCTCCCTCTCACACACTCTTCAAATGCTCCCTCTCTCACTCACACACACTCTTCATACTCTCTCTCTCTCACAGTCTCTTCATACTCTCACCCTCCCTCTCTCACACACTCTTCATACTCTCACTCTCTCTCTCTAACACACTCTTCATACACTCTCTCCCTCTCTCACACATTCTTCATACTCTCATTCTCTCTCTCACACACACTCTTCAGACTCTCAGTCCCTCTCTCACACACTCTTCATCCTCTCACTCTCTCTCTCTCACACACTCTTCATCCTCTCACTCTCCCTCTCTCACACACTCTTCATACACTCACTCTCCCTCTCTCACACAGTCGTCATACTCTCACTCTCACTCTCACACAATCTTCACACACTCACTCCCTCTCCCACACACTCTTCATACTCTCACTCTCCCTCTCTCACACACTTCTCATTCTCTCACTCTCTCTCACTCTCACACTCATCATAATCTCACACCTTCTCACACACACTTCATTGTCTCACTCTCTCACTCACACATCCTTCTTACTCTCACTCTCACTCTAACACGCATTCTTCAGACTCTCACTCTATTTCTCTCAAACACACTTCATTGTCTCACTCGCTCTCTCACAAACTCTTCATACTCTCACTGCCTTTCTCACACAGTCTTCGTACTCTCACTCGCTCTCTCACAAACTCTTCATTCTCTCACTCTAACTCTCTAACACACTCTTCATACTCTCACTCTCTCTCTCACCCTCTTCAGACTCTCACTCTCCCTCTCTCACACAATCTTCAGATTCTCACTCTACCTCTCTCACATACTCCTCATACTCTCACTCTCCCTCTCTAACACACTCTTCATACTCTCACTCTCCGTCTCTCACCAACTCTTCATACTCTCACTCTCTCCCTCTCTCAGACACTCGTCATACTTTCACTCTCCCTCTCACACAATCTTCAGACGCTCCCTCTGTCGCTCTCACACACTCTTCATACTCTCACTCTCTCTCTCACACACTCTTCAAACTCTCACTCTCCCTCTCTCACACAATCTTCATACTCTCTCTCCCTCTCTCACACACATTTCATACTCCCTCTCTCCCTCTATCACACAATCTTCATAATCTCACTCTCCCGCTCTCACACACTCTTCATACTCTCACTCTCTCTCTCACACACTCATCATACTCTCTCTCCCTCTCTCACACACTCTTCATACTCTCATACCCTCTCACACACTCTTCATACTCTCACTCTCATTCTCACACACCATTCATACACTCACTCTCCCTCTCTCATACACTGTTCATACTCTCTCTGCCTCTCCAACACAGTCTTCAAACTCTCACTCTTGTCTCTCGCACACTCTTCATACTGTCACTCTCCCTCTCGAACACACTTCTTACTCTCACTCTCCCTCTCTCAAACTCTCTTCATACTCTCACACTCCCTCATTCAGACACTCTTCATTCTCTCACTCTCCCTCTCTCACACACTCTTCATACTCTCACTCTCCCTCTCTCACACACTCTTCATACTCTCACTCTCCCTCTCTAACACACTCTTCATACTCTCACTCTCCATCTCTCACCAACTCTTCATACTCTCACTCTCTCCCTCTCTCAGACACTCGTCATACTTTCACTCTCCCTCTCACACAATCTTCAGACGCTCCCTCTCTCGCTCTCACACACTCTTCATACTCTCACTCTCTCTCTCACACACTCTTCAAACTCTCACTCTCCCTCTCTCACACAATCTTCATACTCTCTCTCCCTCTCTCACACACATTTCATACTCTCTCTCTCCCTCTATCACACACTCTTCATAATCTCACTCTCCCTCTCTCACACACTCTTCATACTCTCACTCTCTCTCTCACACACTCATCATACTCTCTCTCCCTCTCTCACACACTCTTCATACTCTCACTCTCCCTCTCTCACACACTCTTCATACTCTCACTCTGCCTCTCTCACACACTCTTCATACTGTCTCTCTCCCTCTCTCACCCACTCTTCATAATCTCACTCTCTCTCAAACACTCCTCATACTCTCACTGCATTTCTCACACAGTCTTCATACTCTCACTCTCCCTCTCTCACTCCTCATACTCTCACTCACTCTCTCACAAACTCTTCATACTCTCACTCTCCCTCTCACACACTCTTCAAATGATCCCTCTCTCACACACTCTTCATACTCTCACTCTCCCTCTCTCACACACTCCTCATACTCTCACTGCCTCTCCAACACAGTCTTCAAACTCTCACTCTTGTCTCTCGCACAGTCTTCATTCTCTCACTCTTCTCTCTCAAGCAGTCTTCATACTCTCAATCTTCTCTCTCACACACTCTTCATACTCTCACTGCCTTTCTCACGCAGTCTTCATACTCTCAATCTTCTCTCTCACACACTCTTCATACACTCACTCCCTCTCTCACACACTCTTCATACTCTCACTCTCCCTCTCTCACACACTCTTCATACTCTCACTCTCCCTCTCACACACTCTTCATACACTCACTCCCTCTCTCACACACTCTTCATACTCTCACTCTCCCTCTCTCACACACTCTTCATACTCTCACTCTCCCTCTCTCACACACTCTTCATACTCTCACTCTCCCTCTCACACACACTCTCTTCATACTCTCACTCCCTCTCTCAGACACTCTTCATACTCTCACTCTCCCTCTCTCACACACTCTTCATACTCTCACTCCGTCTCTCACACAGACTTCATACTCTAACTCTTCTCTCTCAAACACTCTTCATACTCTCACTCTCTCTCTCTCACACACTCTTCATACTCTCACTCTCCCTCTCTCAAACACTCTTCATACTCTCACTCTCCCTCTCTCAAACACTCTTCATACTCTCACTCTCTCTCTCACACTCTTCATTCTCTCACTCTCCCTCTCTCACACACTCTTCATACTCTCACACTCCCTCTCTCAAACACTCTTCATACTCTCACTCTCTCTCTCACACTCTTCATACTCTCACTCTCCCTCTCTCACACAGACTTCATACTCTCACTCTCCCTCTCTCAACGCTCTTCATACTCTCACTCTCCCTCTCTCAAACACTCTTCATACTCTCACTCTCCCTCTCTCAAACACTCTTCATACTCTCACTCCCTCTCTCACAGACTTCATACTCTCACTCTCCCTCTCTCACACACTCTTCATACTCTCACTCTCCCTCTCTCAAACACTCTTCATCCTCACACTCTCTCTCTCTCTCACACTCCTCTTACTCTCACTGTCTCTCACACACTCTTTTTAATCTCACTCTCCCTATTTCACACAGTCGTCATACTCTTATTCTCTATTTCACACACTCTTCATCCTCTCACTCTCTCTCTCTCTATCACACTCTTCATTCTCACTCTCACTCTCTCACTCTCTTCATACTCTCACTCTCCCTCTCTCACACACTCTTCATACTCTCACTCTCTCTCTCACACACTCTTCATACTCTCACTCTCTCTCTCACACACTCTTCATACTCTCACTCTCCCTCTCTCACACAGTCTTCATACACTCACTCTCCCTCTATCACACACTCATCATACTCTCACTCTCCCTCTCTCACACACTCTTAATACTCTCACTCTCTCTCTCTCACACACTCCTCATAATCTCACTCACTCTCTCACACACTCTTCATACTCTCACTCTCCCTCTCTCACAACACTCTTCATACTCTCACTCTCCCTCTCTCACACACTCCTCATACTCTCACTCTCTCTCTAACACACTCTTACTACACTCACGCTCATTCTCTCACACACTCTTCTTACTCACACACTCCCTCTCTTACACACTCCTCATACTCTCACTCTGCCTCTCTCACACTGTCTTCATGCTCTCACTCTCCCTCTCTCACCCACTCATCATACTCTCACTCTCTCAGACACTCTTCATACTCTCACTCTCTCTCTAACACTTTTCATACTCTCAATCCCTCTCTCACACACTCCTCATACTCTCACTCTCTCTCTCTCTCACACTCTTCATACACTTACACCCTCTCACACACACTTCATAATCTCACTCTCTCTCTCACACACCCTTCATACTCTCACTCTCCCTCTCTCAGACACTCTTTATATACTCACTCTGCCTCTCTCACACACTCTTCATACTCTCACTCTCCCTCTCACACAATCTTCATACACGCCCTCTCTCGCTCTCACACACTCTTCATACTCACTCTCCCTCTCTCACACACTTGTCATACTCTTATTCTCTCTCTCACACACACTCTTCATAATCTCACTCCCTATCTCACACACTCTTCATACACTCTCTCCCTCTCTCTCTATTATTTAAATGGAAAGAAACTGCAAAGTGCTACAGTACAAAGGGATTTGGGGGTCCTGGTACATGAAACACAGAAGGTTTGTATGCAGGTACAGCAGGTGATCAGGAAGGCCAATGGAATCTTGGCTTTTATTGCAAGGGGGGTGGAGTATAAAAGCAGGGAAGTCTTGCTTCAGCTATACAGGGTACTGGTGAGGCCACACCTGGAATACTGCATACAGTTTTGATTTCCATATTAAAGAAAAGATATACTTGCTCTAGAGGCAGTTCAGAGAAGGTTCACTCGGTTGATTCCGGAGATGAGGGGGTTGACTTATGAGGAAAGGTTGAGTAGGTTGGGCCTCTACTCATTGGAATACAGAAGAATGAGAGGCGATCTTATCGAAACATATAAGATTGTGAGAGGGCCTGATCGGGTGGATGCGGGGAGGATGTTTCCACTGATGGGTGAGACTAGAACTAGGGGGCATAATCTTAGAATAAGGGGCTGCCTTTACAAAACTGAGATGAGGAGAAACTTCTTCACTCAGAGGGTAGTAAATCTATGGAATTTGCTACCTCAGAGAGCTGTGGAAGCTGCGACATTAAATAAGTTTAAAACGGAGATAGACAGTTTCCTAGCTGATAAGGGAATTAAGGGTTATGGGGAGCGGGCAGGGAAGTGGACGTGAGTCTAGGTTCGGATCAGCCATGATCCTATTGAATGGCGGAGCAGGCCCGAAGGGTCGTATGGCCTACTCCTGCTCCTACTTCTTATGTTCTTATGATCTCTCACACTCTTCATACTCTCACTCTCTCTCTCACACACTCTTCATACTCTCACTCCCTCTCTCACACACTCTTCATACTCTCACTCTCCCTCTCACATACTCTTCATACGCTCTGTCTCTCGCTCTCACACACTCTTCATACTCTCTCTCTCCTGCGCTCACACACTCTCCATACTCTCACTCTCTCTCTCACAGACAGTCTTCATACTCTTACTCCCTCTTCACACACTCTTCATACTCTCACTCTGCCTCTCTCACACACTCTTCATACTCTCACTCCCTCTCTCACACATTGTTCATACTCTCTCTCCCTCTCTCACACACTCCTCATACTTTCATTCTCTCTCTCTCAAACACTCTTCATATACTCACTCTCCCTCACTCACACACTCTTCATAATCTCACTGCCTTTCTCACACAGTCTTCATACTCTCTCTCTCCCTCGCTCACACACTCTCCATACTCTCACTCTCCCTCTCACACACCCTTCATTCTCTCACTCTCCCTCTCTCACACACTCTTCATACTCTCAATCTTGTCTCTCACACACTTTTCATACTCTCACTCGCTCTCTCACACATGCTTCATACTCTCACTCTCCCTCTCTCAAACTCTCTTCATACTCTCACTCTCTCTCTCTCTCACACACTCTTCATACTCTCACTCTCTCTCCCTCACGCTCTTCATACTCTCACTTCCTTTCTCACACACTCTTCATACTCTCACTCTCTCTCTCACACACTCTTCATACTCTCACTCTCCCTCTCTCACACACTCTTCATACTCTCACTCTCCCTCTCTCACACACTCTTCATACTCTCACTCTCTCTCTCTCACACACTCTTCATAGTCTCACTCTCCCTCTCTCACACACTCTTCATACTCTCTCTCTCTCTCTCTCACACACTCTTCATACTCTCACTCCCTCTCTCACACACTCTTCATACTCTCACTCTCTCTCTCTCACACACTCTTCATACTCTCACTCGCTCTCTCACACTCTCTTCTTACTCTCACTCTCTCTCTCACACTCTCTTCTTACTCTCACTCCCTCTCTCACATATTTTTCATACTCTCACTCTCCTTCTCTCACACACTCTTCATACTCTCACTCTCCTTCTCTCACACACACCTCATATTCTCCCTCTCCCTCTCTCACACACTCTTCATACTCTCACTCCCCCTCTCTCACATTCACTGCTCGCGCTCCCTTTCTTGGACACTTCTCACTCTCGCACTCTCATCCTCACCCTCTGCCTCCTTCATGCACAGGTACTGACTCTTGTCTCGCTCTCATGTGCATAGCTCAGACTCAAGAATATATTTGGGAAATAGAAAATGTCAAGGTAGAACAATTGCCAAATAATGATTTGTCTTTAATATTCTGTATGGGATACACGGATTTAGGGTCTATTTAAAACAAGGGAAGGATTACCAAACGCAGAAGATTTCTTAAAAGAAAGTGGATTACTCTCTCTGAATACCTATTATCTCAATGTTTTATTTACTTTACACGTAAGTTCATTTACTATTTTTCAGAATTGCACTGTGGGATATCGAGTCTGCCTCATCCTTGCCCCACCCCCACATAGAATGTTATTAGTGTATTGTGAGAACCCCTGCTAGGAAATTGATTGTTTCACTGATTTTAATGGATGGCTGCATAATATTCGACTGTAAGGCGGCCTTCAATATTGCTCGGCATTTGTTTAATGTGTTCGTCAAAAATGTTTTATGAATCCCTTTAAAATATAGTTGATCTTTAGTTTCTGAATGAATGATGGCTGCTAGATGTTGAAGCATTGCGAGGTGCCCACTGATCAGTGGACTCTATGACTTTCCACCTTTTACGGTTCAAATTGCGGCTGAGCTGGCCTATAAACTGATCCAGCTAATAGATAAACAGTATGAGTTTATCTTTTGGAAATTCTTATCATTGATGTTAACATGACACAAACCGAGCAACAGGTTACCCGTTACTGAAATTGTTGACATGAATTCATACCAATTGAATTTTATTAATAGCCATATTAACTGACTTTTTAAAATCGAATAATCTGTCCTTTGAGAACGTAGGACTACACAACAAAAAATGGCATACAAGGAAAATAATGGGCAAGAACAAGCTCTGCCATTGAATGTGTAAAATTAATTCCACATCGATAAGCAAATAGCGATGCCACTCACTCACCAAATTGATAAGCTCGGCTATTTGTTATCATTTTCTCAAAAAAATATGCACTGATGTGATAAAAAGATTATATTGTATTGCCTTCTGCTGTGGACAGTCCAGGAAATATGTTTCCTAACAGGCTGTTATTGAACGTGATAGTGGAGTAATTCTAGTTTAAATTGATAGGGTTTTTTTCCGTAATGGATTTAGTTAACTCCATGCAGTTGGTTGTTTAAGTGCAACCTTTGCTCTGTTTAACTATATCCTTGCAGTTGTTAAAAGTAACATAATGCGTTTTAAATATATTCATTGATAAAAGGAATAGAAACACACACACACCTACATATAAAACGTGCCTTATGATCAAGGTTGCTATAATTGAAGGTCAGACGCACACATCGTGGCTAACTGCTATAAATAGATTTTGATATTTAGGAAGATATATTTTACTCGATTAACTTACAGGATAATGGCACAAATACATCATTCACTGAACTTGTTATTCACGAATGAGCAACGTCTGTCGAATATCATATTCATCTTTCTCCCGGTTTGTCTGCCACAATCAATACCGATAAGGAGGGCTGAAGGCTGAAAGGAGAGACAGTCAGTACCCTATGAGCAGCAGCACCGTGACAGGTACAATATACAGTATTCCCCTGATCAGTGCCACTGGCAGCTTTCAAACAACTGCACCTCTACCAACAGCTCGCTGACGATTACGGTGTAAAGTCGTTATTGAAATGTGTCAGCTGAGATCAAATCACAGTTATCGTCAGTATATAGATAGCTAGGCACCGGAAGGGGAGACTGCGCGTTTATTTACTTATTTTCTCTGCGTGCTTGTTCTCAAAAACATTCTCACTGTTACAACCTCGCAAGGCTGCCAAAACATCAGCAAAAAAACTGCGACTCTCTCTGCCTCAGTGCAGAATGGCTTAATCCAAACTCATTCTTTACAACCGCAACAGGTCCGCTTGAGCTGGTTTGCAGTCACACAATGCAAAAGAATACGGGGTACATTTAAACCAGAAAGCCAAGCAATTTGGAGACTTTTTGTGACTGGCGGCAGTGATTTCTGTCTCTTTATCTCTTTAGATTGGTGGAAGGAAGCAGTACAGATAACCGTACTGGTCAAAAAGGTTGCGCTTGAATGAACGCGACGTGCAATTGGCATCACGGGTTTTTTTTTCAAATAAGAAAATATTGGCAATCAACAAATTTCTGCAAAATTCAGCTCAAAATTGGTTTGTAACTGTGTGAGGCATTTTCATTTCACAAGAATGTTTGGTAGCTGTAACATTCGTCAATGAAATGCATAACGTTTATAAGGAACTGTAAAAGAAAAGTAGCGGACATTGAGCATTGTACACTTATACTTTCTCAGCTAAGGTTTGCATAAACCTACCCAACTGTTCCTAGCCAATGGAAGGAGAATATACTTTTGATAGATTGCTCCAAAGACTGTAATGCGCTGTTATTCAGTTGCTTATTTTTTGTTATGTTGATTTTCTCAGAACTTTTATACATTACTTATCTACATTTAGTACTACTGTCTATCAAAATACTAATGTTGGATCTACTGTGCTAATACAGAACTAAATTATAATATAACCTAATTTCGTAAGTTCAACGCCGTTAACACCCTGCCCTAATATCAGTGGCCTATAGACGTCTATTATGTTCCATACGGATGATCTAAAACATAATGGTTTATAGACTTAATGAATGCCTTATATTAATGTCCTTTATATAACGCCATGTAGACTCTGTTATTGCTTATCAACGCGCCTTAAATCATTGTCCTATAGTTAATGTTCTGCAGCTTACTTTAACGTAATATAGACATTTTGCTCTACATTAATGTCCCACACAATATCCTATAGATAATGCCTGATAGGTTATATTATTGTCCTACATATTATGTGCCCTACATTAATATGCTATAGATCATACCATCGGAAGGATACTAATATACCGCAGGCAAGTTACCTTAGTTTCTAAATTGTTGTGCTGGCTTATAATAGCCTGAAGCGACAGATTGACAGAGAAATAAATTAAGCAGCAGAGTTTTGATTACATTTAAGATCAAATGTTCTAAATGTACAAAAAATCCACGGGGCAATGACACAGCGGACAAACACAATAGTCCCACTAGCACCATTGCCAAACCCCTGGATCAGTCTCTAGGATAGTCCATTGCCCAAGCCGCTCAGTAAAGGTCGCTCACCATAAGGTACCATCCAGACTACACCATCCACTGTTTACTGTGAACCCATTATAACAATAGAGCAATTGCAATTAGAATTAGATAATCTTAAATATATATGTTTACTGGATGTTATAATGTATACGTTTACTGAATATTGTAATATATATGTTTCTTGAATGCTGTAATTTGTGTTTACTGAATGTTCTATTATATATGTTTACTGAATGTTATAATATATATGTTTGCTGAACACTAATATATACGTTTACTGAATATTGTAATATATGTGTTTGGTGAATGCTGTAATATATATCTGCACCTCTGTTACAACATTAAGTCACTGAGCACAAAAGCTAACTTATGGGGCAGTTCGACTATTCTGGATTAAAGAATCACAACTAGACGTTTATAGCTAAAACGTAAATTCAATTATTGTTTATTTTTTACTTAGGATTAGTAATGTCTGAAAACTTTATATGTATGTAATATGTACTTTAATGATCTGTTTACCTTTATTTGTGTCTTTAATTATTTAGTTTAGGTTCTCACGGTAAATCGGAAAGTATACAAATCTTTAATAATAATTGTCACAAATAATAGCAAGGCTGCTGATTAAATCTTTCCTTCAGAGTATCAATTAATTAATCTTTGTACTCCGACCGGTACTTCATTTATGTCTTACCATAGGTTTTTGGGGAAACATTGTTTCTTTTTGAATTAAAAGGGTTTATCCTTTAAAATGTTCCTGTGAGTCTTTCCTGTATACAAAGAGTCGTGGAAACTGTTAAGTTTAAAACAAATTGGGGGGGGGGGGGGGAGGGGAGGAACTGTAAGGTCAACATAAATTATATTAAAAATAGGTTTCGTTTATTTTAATTTATGCTTTCTTTTACTTATAATCTGTTTTGATTCACCTTATAAAATATTTGAAATTTGCTTTCTTAAAGTTTAAAAAAAATCTGAAATCTTATTCAGTTTTGTTTTTAAGAATCTAAGTTTCACTTCCATAAAGAACAGCGCAAGAAAAGAGACGGAATTGTTTGGGTTTTGCTTCCTGGCCGCAAGAGTCGAAGTAAAATAAAGTCAACAAAAACAAAAGACACTTGTATAAAAAGTCTTTTTCCTGAAGTCGATCAAAAGATTTTTTCTCATTATTTTTGATTCAGAAAAAGCTAATAAGGCACGCAATGTCTTTTCAATTGTCGAATGTCTTTATTTCAGAAAAGGGATTACCGCCAGGAAACAGGGGAACAAAAGAAAAAATGGCAGAAGTTTTGGTCCCAAACTCACGAAAGCCGGAAGGTCTCGACTTTTTGACGTTATTATCGCGTTTGTACAAGCCTGACTTTATTTTGTAGACTAACCCGGGGTCTCAGACTGATTCCTGGAGTGTCACCTACATCAGAAACTCCCACAGCCCATCCCAGACAGCAACCTACTTACCAATATATATATATATATATATACACACTTCTGCATGCGGCATGAGTTCAAATTGCATTGCAGGGTTTGTATGACTTTACAGATTGCTAACCGTCAGAAAAGTAATACACATATACAGATATATTCAGAATGGGGCTATTTTGGATTTTCAGACTACATTTCAGGAATTATGTACGGTTTAATTAACACTTAGTGATATGTTGGTTCCATAGTTAATCTGCACGGATACCTGTTAAACTCCTGTATCTTTCACTTCAATAAAACAGAAAGTAGGAATACATTGAAACAGTTTTCACGGCTTGTGGTTGTTTTCAAACTGATACGAGAATTAAATTTATTTCTAAAAATATGTAACTTCTTGATTAATTTATACGTTTCTGAAATAATTATAATATTTATCGTAATGTTTTAAGTTTTAAAAGTTTGAAGTGATACAAAATATTAAATGTGGTGTTATGCATGTATATCTTCAATCAATATTAATTTGCAAACTCATTAAATAAATCATAAATGTTTCTAGAAGTTACTACAGACCTTGGTACAGAACGGCCAAATATATTTATTTCTATCTAGCTAGCTAAAATCTGTAGGAGATTCCGAGTTTATTAAAATAAAATGTACTCAAAGGCTTTGCAAACAGTACGAGAATTATGGTGATAAGAATTGAAAACTTTAAACCTTGCCGTGTCTTCCCATTACTGTATTCCTTTGTCTTAAGATGACATGTTTATTAAATCAGTGCCTGCTCTCAACGATGCGCGGGAAAATGGTAACGATTTAACCGCTTACTTATTTTCTATTGAAATACAAAATATCTCCACTGTTTACTGGAAATACATGTACAGAAAATACAGACACTAGAAACATTTATAGTAAACGCCTATACAAAATCAATCAAGAAGCAAATAAAAGCCATTCAAAGGGGAAACGGCATGTTTGGGTACAATGAGTGTTGAAATGAGGTGTAACCAAGCATGTCATTCTGAATTTTAATTTTGTAATATGTCTAACTGCATAGATTCATGCAAACATACGTTTAAGTATTGTGCTTTCCAAACTAATTGTAGACGGTCATGCAGATTTGTCCTGAAATTTTTATTTTTAAATAATTAAAACGATGCAAAGACGCTTTATCTGATTGTAATATAAAATATGTATAAAGAACAGCTGTTTATAACAGCCTCTCCCATCGTTCATTAGCAAGTGGGACTGCTTTATTAATTTTAATGAATTAGTGAGTTCCTAATGTCTGATTTAAATAATGATTTATTGATGTCCTGCAGTGATGGTATATCAGAACCGAAGTTCGTTACTTTTCTTTTAGGTATTAATTTGTGCCAGACTAGACTGATACATAGTCGGTAGTTCGCTGTTTTAAAAAAAACCTTTAAAAGTGGCTTTTACTGAAGTATTAAAGACCAGCAGCAAAATTCTGGGATTTGTGAAACAATGCAGACACTTTCATAGAAAACAGTGTTTTTAATCAGTTCTACTGACAGAATTTCTCAAAGGTAACGGTGATAGTGCAATAAATTTAACTTACTTTTTTAATTAAGTTAGGCCTATTTTCAAACAACTTACCCCTGATTATTTTGATCTTGTTTTATATGGTCAAGTGCAGACCACGTTACGTGCTGGTTCTGACTTCCATGTTTCGTTATAAAATAAACTTCATATAAACATAGCACTTTGAAAGAGCTCGATAGCGCTGTGATAACTTGACCAAGTTTCATCTTTGTAAACAGCAGAACAAGTTGCCCGAAGGCCGGCCATGAGCCGTTCGGTGTATTGTGTTAACAAACTGAAGCTACTGTTTTAAATGTGTGGCCAGGACAGTAGTCGCGGTTTAGTGTAAATTACATTGCCCTCCCTGCAGATAGAAATGCAAGCTTGCATTCTCATTCTTATTAGCTCGAATGCATTTCCAATTTATTTTAGCAAACAGTGTTGTCGTGTAAAGACCCCACAGTGTTAAAACTGGGGATTTTTTTGTCATGTTTTGGACTTCCGTACAAAGCAAGTCCCTTGCCTGCCCTGGAAATACGCAGTCTTCGTGAGGCTCGGGGAGAAGAAAAAAAAGAAACAAAGCTGTTAATGCGTCTACATAACGGGTCTGATCACAAAAGGTCGTTGTATTGTGTGAGTGTGGGGTCTGTTGTCTTAAAATACATTTACGTTTAAGTTACATAAGAGATGAGTCTGAGTTGTGTGTGTCTGACTCGGTATTTACTTTTTAATTAAGGGAACAAATTGGTGTTTGCTATTGAAAGAAGAGGGTAAAGTGTCATGTAAAGGTAATGGGAAGTTGCTGGGAAGCAGCTGGGTGGCGATGAGGTCTGGTTCAAACTGCGGTCAGAGCGGCTGCCATCTTTTGTTTTCCTTCTTCAGAATCCACTTCCTTCCTGCAGGGGATGTGCTTAGCCTCTTCGCAGCAGCTTTCTCCCGACTATGTCATCAGCCACCCCGAATGTTTGTTTTCCTTGTGTGAGCTCTTGCCAAACAGGAAAACAACCAATATCATTGCGTCATCAAGCAAAATACAACTTCATTCCAATATCATTCTTTCACTCAGTTTCATCTTCTAGTAATTTCAGGTTTGATGGAATAGAAGTTATGCTACATTTTAGTTCGTGTTAGTTATTATAAATTTCGGAAGTTCAAAAGACTTAATGTAATTGCTCTCTCAATTCGAGCTTCCATATAAACCAACAGCTCCACGGGCAATAAATAGACTGCCGTTTCCTGTCTACAATAAAGATCAGTTGCTGTGCGCACACTCACACAAAGTTTTACTGTCTCACCTGAGAAAGCGTGCCTTTAAAACGAAGCAAATAAAACAAAATACTTAATTGTTGACACCTCTGTGTGGAATGACTACTTCGTCAATTTCCAATGTGCTTGTTGCCACCATCACTACATCATGAGAATGATATTAGTCAGTGACAGATCATCAAACTCTGACAGGGTCTGTGTATTAACTACAAATATGTCACCAAGGTGAAACATGGCATTATGTACCATTCATTGCCGAGTACTATACAGTCGAATGCAGCAAAGTATAATTGTTTTGCCATCAAACTATGACAAGATATACTCGTATGATTGCTAAGCAGTATATTATCAAAATGTGACATACTGAAACACAGTATCTGTAAGATTTCGGTCATATTTCATCAAACAGTGTAATAACGTGCATATAAGATTGCAAAGTAATATAGCTAGCATTGAATGATAACACTGCCTATATGTTACTACTGACTAACAGTGTTATTAAATTGTGACAGGGCATACATGTAAAATATACAGTAATATATTTTTAAGGTGAGATAAATATATTGTCCAGTTACATTTCATCAAAGTTTGACATATATTATTACCCAGTTGTAATATGTTGAAGTGTGGCAGTGGCAGGTATGCCTTATTAAGTAGCAGTATGTCATCAAAGCACGCCAAGAGTAAGATGTATGCATATTACCCAATAATGTCATAAAAATCTGACAAGATATATTTTATTACCTAATGGTGCAGGATGTGTGTATTACCCAGCAGTATGTCTCCCAACTGTGACAGGACATAGGTATTTATTCTCTGGCAATGTTGCCAAAGTGTGACACAGTATATGAGTTATTATCAAGAATGTCAAAAAGCATGACAAAATATACCTGCTATCTCCAGTAATATGCCAACAAACTATGATAAAATTTTATGCTATCATCCAGTAATATGTCATTAAAGTGTGATAGAGTATAACATTATTATTCAAAAAATCATCAAAGGAAGAGCTGCTTGGTATTTGTGTTTTTCTAGCAATGTATCACTGTAATCTGGCAGAATACATACATTATTACCTGGTGATATGTCACAAAGTGTGACAGGCTATAATTGTGACTAAAAATGAATATACTTTTTTATAATAATATACTATGAAAATATAACAAGTTATGTGCTAGTTTCCAGTAATATGTGACAGAGATTTGAATTTCTATCCGGTAATGCTTCAAAGGTAAGAGTTAGCCTTTGGCTTCCCATCTCTAAATCAGTGGAATATGGTCTCTAAATGGGTTCTTGCATCTGGATGGAGTGACCTCTGGCTCAATGGTAATATTTCTGAGTCAGAAGGTAATGGGGTTGAGCCCCACTCCAGACAGCCCTGGTGAGTGGATACTGGAATACGGTCTCTAAATATTGGGCTGACATCCTATCAGATACTTGTATCCAGATGGAGTGACCACTGGCTCAGTGGTAGTATTCCTGCCTCTCAGTCAAAAGGGTTTGGATCGGACCCCGCTCCAGCAAGCAACAGCTGGAGCATTGGCGTTGAATACTGGACTGATGTCCAATGGGGCTACTTGCATCCAATTTTTTGGCTTTCCCATCATAAAGGGTAGGTGGGGCTCTTTAGCCTTGCACAGGTTGTTGATTCAAGCCCCACTCCAGAGATTTGACAGTTCAGTAGGTGCTGAGGGAGTGTTGCACTGTGGGAGGTGCCATCTTTCTGATGAGACGTTACTCAGAGGCCCAATCTACCCTCTCAGGTGGAAGTAAAAGATCCCAGGGCACTATTGGAAGAAGAGCTGGGGAGTTCTCCTGGTTTCTTGGCCAACATTTATCCCTCAACCAACACCTAAAAGCAAATGATCTGGTCATTTATTTTATTACTGTTTGGAGGACCTTATTGCCCACAAATTGGTTGCGTGTTTCCTACATTAAAACAGTGACTAAACTTCAGAAGTATTCCATTGGCTGTAAAGGTTTTAGGAGGTCCTGAGTGGCTATATAAATGCAAGTTCTTTCTTTTAGTGGAAGTCCACCTAGTAGCTCACTGTCTAATGTTGTTATTGAGCAGTGTTACATGCCATGGAGTGTGATCTGGAATAAGTATCATCAAGTAATGCGATTAAAATGTGACAAAAATATATTACTATCCAGTGATACTTCATCAAAGTGAGACAAAATATAGATGGCACCCTGTAATGCCATCAAAATGTGACAAACCATGGGCTATTGCCCAATAACATGCCTTCAAAGTAGGTTAGGATTTCTCTCCATGTGCCCCAAAAAATAACCCTCAAAGCTGATTTCTTTCTTAAATTTTACCCATTACAAAGACTTTAACTGTCCGAAATGTAACACTAATGGTAGGCACCAAAATTGCATAAATTCTCGATAGGCAAAATAAAGTTAATAAGGTCTCCTTTGAGTGTAAACATGAATATTTGGATTTGAGATTTCTCACTGTAAAATTACCCATTTAGCAAATGATATAGTTTGCTAAATGGGTATATCTACTGTATGTTTCTTCTGCACATATCGGTTTCCAAACACACACACAGTCTAACTTTTGTACATGTAATTCCTTGTACATAAAACGGCACTTTTTCAGCTCTGTCATCAAAGCATTAATGATGCACCATACAGTTCAGCAATGTCCAGCTGTCCCACTTTACTCCAACCAAGACTTATGCTCTGTAGTGTATCTGAATTGACAGCGAGTGTTAAGTAGACAGTGCCTGAAAGAAACAATCACTAAATAATGAAATACTTTAGGGGAAAAAATTAGGTATTGACCATTTTGGGGCACTAACATCGCCTTGGGGCTAACTTTAGCGCCCAGCAAAAAATAGCGCTGGCGACTGTGAAATTCAGTTTTAGCACCCCAAGAGGGAGGTA